>PKRV01000085.1:229025-359478 GCA_003709505.1 Hyphantria cunea | reverse complement strand
CAATTTTTCATGTAGGCTATTTATGGCCTGCCTCGGTGGCGCAGTGGTAGCGTATGCGACTGCTGTTCATGAGGTCTCGGGTTCGAATCCTGGGTCGGACCAAATGTTTGTATGATCTGCAAATATTTGTTTTGGAGTTTGGTTGTTTTCTATGTATAATATGTGTTTACAAAAAAAAAGTATTTATGTATTCATATCAGTTGTAACCATAATACAAGCTCTGCTTAGTTTGGGACTAGATGGCGTTGTGTGTTAGATGCCTGAAATATTTATTTATTTAATTATATAACGTAAGTTAACACTACGGTGGGAATTTTGTAAATGCCTACCCTAAGGGGGTAAAATTGGGTATGAAAATATCTACTTATGCGCGAGAAAGGCCGCGGGTAAAAACTCGTTGCTAATAAAAGATAAATTTAAGGTACGATGTTAATACACCATATTTTTCGTAAGAGCGTGGTCCTCCTGTCCCAGTATACGGCCGATTCAGACTGATAGGCTCTGGTAGACGCCAGAAGACTTCCTAAGAGTCCTCGATCAATCAGTGTTTCCAGTTCTTTTATTTAGGAATATTTTTTTATATTCCACCTTACAAAATGACTAGTCTTTCTGATTAAAAGCAAAAGTAGAATCCAAGACCAGATCTATAGCAGCATGGTGAGGCGGCCTAATCAAGTGCTTTTTCACGGACCGCTTTCCCAGTCTCTATGAACAAGATATAGGCACTTCACTGTCTGAGCTATTTGCGTACCACTACGATCTTCAAATCTACAAGAAAAGAGTATACTGTTGTGTTTATGTGTGGCAACCCTCCCCAAACTGACTAAAAACCACATGGCGTGACATTTGCATCTCACTGACTCTAATTGAACCACTGTTACTTAGTTATTGTAATTAAGCCACCTGTAATATAAGTATAAATATTAGTACATAAATTGGAGTTCGTGTATTTATAACCTACTTATACGCACAGTGCAATGTGCACATTCAGACACCTGATGTGTTCTAGTTCCAAACGAAACTTTTGAGATGGTTATTAAGATAACAAATGGTAACAATCCATAAATTATAATGGATCTAAGCAGGTCAATATTAGGGGTATACATAATTTAAATAGGTCTACCCCTACTAATACCACCTTAATACTAAATATACATGTTTTTTTTAAGTTTAGAAGTTGTTAGGTGTATTTTTTTTTTCATGGAATAGCGGGCGTACAAGCAGACGTATCGCCTGATGGTAAGCAATTATCAACGCCCATGGGCACCCGCAATACCAGAGACGTCACAAGTGCCTTAGAGTATGGAGAAGGGGATTGTATTGGTATTGGTATCGAATCGACTAAAATCACGTAGGATGCTGTACTATACTAAAATAAGAGAAAACTTCCTACTCATTACTGAACTTCCATATGCAGAAAAAAATTAACTTTAAAGTCGATTTTATAAATAATAATAACAATAAATAAATATTTTGGAGCTATATCCATCTAGTCCCAAGCTAAGCAGATATTGTGTTATGGGTACTAGACAAATGTCAGGATCCTAAAAATGATGATGATAGATCTCTGCCTACCCCAGACGGAAATGAGGTGTGACCGTGTATATTATGTTGTTTTATAAAGTAGTCTAAAACACTAGTCTATAGCTTATAGCTTAAGTGTTGGTTACGGCAAAATTTTGAGAGGTTTATTGTACAGCAGTGAAATTCTTTTGATTGAAAAAGCTTAAAGTTAATATAAAAAAGTTTAACTTATTATATTTTTCAAACTTACTAAATTCTACAACTAATAGTCGATTCTTTTAACTTATTATTTTATTTTAAACTATCTGACGGCCATTGGGACCGCAAAAATCGAATCGAATCGAATCAAACTGCGGTAAACGATTAGTATTCTAATATTTTTTGTACAGAGGTGAATGTATATGTATCAGTTGCACAAGAACCGTAGTTGGTTCCGTTAGAGCATCCTCTCTCACGATAGATCAGATTATGAAACTGTTACTTCATATTTATCTTGTTCCATTTTTACTCGTACATCGCTTAAGCTACTTGCTTATTAAAAAAAAGATTTAGTTAGCATAGTAACTAAATAGAAGGTGCAGTCTCCGGGTCAAAATCTGATTGTATATCAATCCATAGTTTAGATACTTAGTATTATAAATTCGAAAAAAACTCTGTCTGTTCATAGCTAAACCGGCCAATTTTTATGAATTTCAGTACAAAGATTGAACGTTGGCAAAGGTAACCTAGTACCTAGGTTACTTTTTAAAATTAAATTTAATAACATTACAATTTGAAGGTATATCTGTCCTGTCCTGTGTTTTCACATCTAAAACGCGTCACTGATTTCAATAAAATTTGACTCTTGAGAAACGACATAGGCTACTGTTTTACGCGGGCAGAGCTGCGGGCAAAAGCTTGTTAAATATAATTTAACAACTTAAAGTCAATATAATGGTATGGCAAAGATGTCCCCAGGGAGAAGTAGGGAATTGAAATGACATGGTCCGTATCCCAGATTAGGGCGCCTAACGTTAGCTGAGACGGTTTCTTGGTGGAGTCTCAGATCTTGCGCCCTCTGAAGCCGACTTATACCTTTCAAATTACAAATGGCAATTAAAAACGTGGTCAGCTTAACTGCTGTAAGCTTTCCTTAAACGGAATACAGCTTAGTTTTATTTAAAACAAAGTGAATGTTTGTACCCATAACACAAGCTCTGCTTAGCTTGTGTTAGGGGTACATGGGGTTGGGTCCGGATGGCGTAAGAAAGCGGTTCCTGGATCCCTCCCGTCTCAGGCGCAGAGTGGCACACCGTGGTGGTTTAGTGGGTAGTCTGGCTGGTGTCATTTAGGAGTCCCACACAAAGCGAACCCCCTGTACCCGCAGGGGGGGAGCGAAGTGCGTAAAGGCATTCCACCACGTCAAAAAAAAAGAAAAAAAGGGGTACATGGGGTTAATATTTATTTATCAATTTAATCTAGTTTCTCTTTTCAGCCTAAACACGTCCATTGATAGACTTATAAAACAATAATATTATCATCTTCATCAGCCCGGTTCAGCCGATAGCTAGACATCGGTCCAGCTAAGGCACACCACAAAGCCCGGTCTGTACTGTTTTTTTTGCATCCAGTCGCCTTAAAAGTATTGCCACAATAATAATATATTTTAAGTCGGACACTCCAGTATTATTAATTTTAATAGGCTACTTTATTTGTGTGTATGTTTATTTACCATTTTAGAAGTGTAATAAATATTTTTGGAACATTAATGGCCGAGTGATAAAATCATTAAGGTGTCAAATCGTCGCGCGGTTTGAGTTCGATGCCCGGTCACATACCTCTGACTTTTCGATTTATATGCATATTAGGAGTAATAAATCTTATTTACTTAGATTGTAGTGAAATATCTTGAATTTCCTGCATACCTGAGAGTACTTTTTAATATTCTCGATGGTTTGTGGACTCTGTAAGTACTGCCAACGATCTCAGCGATGTGGCTTTAACAATTTTACTTTTCATAGTAAGAGAAAGTACAAAATTCTTTTTCAAAGTCTTACCGATTTCGCTGGCCAGCGACCCAAAACGTGTCTTCGCCGCTGACAGTAGAATGCTCCATCATTTTCTATTCAGTATCAGCTCAGACCAATCGGGCGCTTCGATTTCTTTTATCTGTCTGTCAACCTCAACTTTCCAGCGATGTCTGGGTTTTATAAATCTAATCAAAATTTATTTTTTTCATTCCACTAGGATATGCCATTTTCTTTATCACTGTTTTTACTCTCAATGCGTTTCGAAAGCAGGTAAAATACTTCCAAGTGTTACAATTGTGCTGTCTTTCAGATCTCTTTACTAAATTACAAGGTCAAAATGAAATCTGTTTTACCAAAAACAAGTTTATTTTTATTTTGTAACAGGCTCGTTGAGCTTGCTCTTTTGAATATTTAGCACTGAGAAAACCTGATATATTAAATAAAGGAAAATCATCAGTTAAAAGTTCACATCAAATAATACTAAAGCTAGTGTCCTTTTTTAGTATTATTCTCAAAGGAACCCATGTTTTAAAGAACCCGCATTCAAACCATATTGAATTCAATAGACCTATTACTCAATCAATATAATAATATGCGGGTAGGAAGCAATAACAATCTCACTCGTTTCTTTGCATACGAACTAGATTAATTGAAGACAATAGCGTTTGAACTGTGTTTAACTTTAATTCTGTAAACTAACACACGTCTTTTAGTAAGAAACATAACACAGGGGTACTACGATAACTTGTGGATTCTAAACCCACATGGGACAACACTTTGTGTAATTCACAAATTGTTGTTCTGAGATGGGTGTTCTTTCACGTATGTTTGTAATCCCTTGCGACACAAGGTGTATATTCCTGATGCCGGAATTGACCGGCAGTGAATTTTTGTGTTTTCACTTAATTCACCTTGACAAGTACATCTGGCGTCTATTTGTGTCGATCTATGATTTTTATCTGTAGCTTCAATTTAACGTTCATAAATGTCACTTGGTGCCCTAATTGAATAAATGAATTTGAATCAAAAAAATTAAAAGAAAAAAATGATTTTGCGTGTGTTTAGGGCGGCGGTATTCACTTACTATCAGGCGATACCTGCATCTTATATATCCTGCATCCCCATCACTGCAAAGAGAATGAAACTTGAATAAACACTATACTAACCCGTCTAGCGCTATAGTATGCTAGCTAGCTAGCTAGTGGTATAGTATGCTAGCTAGCTAGCTAGCTAGTGGTATAGTATGCTAGCTAGCTAACTAGTGGTATAGTATGCTAGCTAGCTAGCTAGTGGTATAGTATGCTAGCTAGCTAGCTAGTGGTATAGTATGCTAGCTAGCTATCTAGTGGTATAGTATGCTAAAATCTCCCTTCTGAGGAGAGGTACATGTTCATCAGCAGACAGTCAAAAGCTGTTGATGACGATTGGCACTACCTCAAGTGACACGAACTCATTTGCCTCCTTACACCATAAAAAAAACATCCGTAATGGTTTGTTTCGACTATAACGAATGTCGTTGTGTTCGACCAGTATAGGAATACAAAAAAAAACATAATCACCTTGATGCATGTGTTTTTTTACTTAAAGGCAGTTTAGATATTGAGGTAGGAGATTAGACTTTGATCTTGAATAATTCGTTGTTGGGATGCCATAAGTCTGTATATTTATTATGAGAAAGGGCAATATTCGGAATCAGAGTATAGTTTCAATTCAACTATTTGTATAAAGTTGACTGCACGGATGTCTGTTTCCTACTGTGTTGAGTGTAGTAGGTTTGTTTCCCACATGGACTAGTGAGATCCTTTAATTGTTCTTTGTGTACGTTTAATTTATATCTGTAAAGTTCCCACACAAATATATTCGTAGATTAAGAATTGCTTATTGAAAAAAATCCTAATGATGGAATAAAGGCGAATATTTTTCATCGCTTGTGTTACAGGTCGGATTGAAATAAATATTTTAGTTATTAAATACTAACTCGTAACTATAGTGACAACGTATTTAGTAGATTAGTTAAGTCTCATATGAGTTTTTTTAGTCATTTTCGATTAATTTAGTAACAGCATAGAAGCATAGAAAAACTTCTTCGGTACACTATTGACAAGTGGTTTTGTTAACTGGTGGGGCGGTGCAAGTTTCCCAGACCGGGTTTCGTTACTGCCGCTATTCCGCCCGTGGACCTGCTTACGCAAGCATTCATTTGCAAAGGCCGACGTTTCCGCCTTCTCCATCGTTAATAACAGAGTCTGTATAATTATTGACTCTTTAAGATTTGGGGCTTTAGTGGATACTAGCAGCCCGCCCCGGCTTCGCACGGGTATACCTTGGTATTTACCCAAAAATTTAAATATGTATTATAAATTTTAACACACAATTTTAGAAAACTTTCGAAGCTTAGAAAACTTGGCCAAATCTGGAAGTTTTTATACGAATCCCTAACTTTTTGCAAACGTAATATAGAATATGTTACTCGGGGATGATTTATCTTCCTAATGGTGAAAGAATATTTCGAATCGGTTCAGTAGTTTCGGAGCCTATTCATTGCAAACAAACAATAAAATCTTTCCTCTTTATAACATTAGTATAGATAACACACCATATTACAGAGCTTACGATGTTTAGTGTGTGCTCTTATCTTCTTGACATTTTTGATAGTCAATCAATAGTCTCCTAACAAGGGAACTCTTCTTTCTCCAGGCCTTTTCCTTGCGCAATCGGGGAATAAAATATTCTAATGACAAGAAGAACATATACTTCAATAGCGATGAATAGACCACCCTAAATATTGGCAGTAAGAAAAATACATTATTTATAAACTAACTCATTTGATTGCAAGAAAAAAAATCTCATAACTTTCCTCCCTCGAATTTCCGATAACAATGTTACTCTCAGATTCAACGTAACTGTATACATATCGCTTTTGTTCGAGATAACCGGGGTATTAATTCGATGGAAACAATATCACCTCTCGTGTATTCACGTGTCATTTCATGTGTAATCAAGATAAAGCCATTGTTTGTCATCTTTATATAGTAACGCGATGTATATCAAAGATATTTTTCTGCGACAATAAGCCACCACTTAGTTGTTATCTCTTTTTTGTTTATGAGAATGCCAAAAAACTCTACTCTGCCTGATGAAAACATGAGCAGAAGCCCAAATTAGTGATCATATCATATTTATTACGAATGCAGACAATGCAACAATGGCAGTCTACTGCATCTTCGATTTCTTAATTTAAATAATTTTAACTTTTTAAAAGTGTAAACCAAATAGGTTGGTAGGTTCTTTAAAATGTAGCTACATACCTCCTTGGGATAGTGAGGCGAATATAATAAACAAGTATAATTATTAAAAAAAAACCGACTGTCATCTTCATTATATTAAACATTAAGTTATATGTATGTATATATTTATCTTTTGTTTTGATACAACACTCGATGTGTTTTGAAAAATTTTTTTTTAGATTACTTTTCGGCGCCAAAATTCCTTAATTTTTCTTAATTCCTTGTTTTTTTTATTTTGATATACAGTGTCACTCTCACTAGTAAGATGAATCCAGTGCCACCGCTTACATAAAAATACGACAAGCCGTTTATGCTCTAGGGTGTGCAAAGTAATATTTTATACATAAATACATACATTCGAAGAACAAGCCTCCTTCCTTCGCAGTCGGGTAAAAAGAAAATATGTGCACAGACAATTAATAAAATAATTTAGTATGATTGGTAGGTATACAAGTAACCGTCTGTATGGTATTTAGCGGGTAACACCGCGGGGCTCAGCTAGTTACAAATAACATTAACAATATATGGTGCAATCAACACGAATTTTGAAATGATAATTAACTATCCTTATTTAATTGAGGCACTCGCCACTTTAAGACTGTATTATTAACTGTAACATTTATCCCAAGACAAATAATCACCATCATCATCATCAACAACCCATTATGTCCCACTGCTGGGCTCGGGTCTCCTCTCAGGAGAGGGTTAAGGCCATACGTCCTCACGCTGGCCAAGTGCGAGTTGGGGACTGGCAAGAATACGCTGTGGCTACGTATCTTACCGTTGTATATTTTTAAGATGATGATGTATGATGACAACCGGGACCGACTGCTTAACGTGACCTCCGAATCACGGACACGCTCATGGTAATATGCCAGCAGTGGTCACTCATCCAGGTACTGACCGCGCCGTCGTTGCTTACCCTCGGTGATTGTTTCTAATCACCAAGTGCAAATGGGCTATGAGCGCCTCGACACAAAATGAGACAAATAATATATACTACCAAGTTATGTCCAAGATATTGTAGATTAGATAAGTACCCACAGCCGTGTTGTATGCAAAACAAACGACCTTTTGTGTAACCATCTATAGATAAGTAAATGTCACGAATACCATTTACATTTAATCAGAAACAGGTGACTAAGATCGTGTTTAAAATTGATACTTATTTCATGGAGTGGAGTTTTTTACTTTTACCCGACTGCGAAAGAGGACGGTTATGTTTTTCGAGTGTATGCATGTATCTTTAAATAAATAATCTTTATTGACATAAAATACAAATTACAATTATTTGAAGACCCTGTCTCCTGTGCTAGGTATTACACCTGTATTACAGGAGCCAGTGCCCTCTCCTGTTTTATATGACCATTACATTTTTATACCATTAAGGTAGGTATCACTATCTACATTAAAGTACGTTGATTAAAATTACAAATAAAAAATTATCAAAAAATAAAAATAAAAAATTATAAAAATAGTCAATATGTGTATGTATATTTCTTTGGCACGTCCTAGAGGTGGCTTGTCGTATTTTTATGTGAGTTGTGTCGTTAGATCGGACTTTCATCAATGAAACGAAGGCCATTGGTAAGACCTGGAGCGAAATCAAGCGAGACGTTCAAGATAGAACGAGATGACGATATACCACGGACGTTCTCTACCCCATCTGGGGGATATAGCACCTTATGGAAGGAAGGTGCCAATAGATTCGTCTTAGCCGTGATTTTCACAGTAGGTACAACAAAATTTAAAAAAGAAATGAATGTAATAAATATGGCCGATTTTATAAATTAATTCACTTGTTAAGTATGAAGTCTTTTTGAGCGGTTAATCGATCAGTTATAGAGTTGTTCAAATAAAACTATATTAAATAAGGATGGGCCAGCTGCCTATATAGCCGGACTTTCTATCGTCAAATTTTTTTTTAGTTGTTGGGGTTCGAACAGACGCGTCGCCTTATGATAATTGACTACTTCCGTCCATAGACACCTGCAACTCTTGAGCCCTGGCAACTAAATAACTGCTTTGCACCGAAATATCTACTTAACACTGGTTTTTTAACCGACTTCGAGACGGTTTGGGACCCCAAAAAAAAGTTTGAAATGGGTTAATTCTGATTCTATCAAAATTTCATATAGCTGTGATGATGACGACTACAGTAACGACATCAGACCAGAAGAGGTCTATTACATACCTGTTATCTGTTAATGTAAGATGCACACAGTTCAGATTTTTTAATTAAGTTTTTCTCTTTGTTTGGATTGTTTGAAATCTATTCAACTTTATCACACCGATGGAAAATTTGTTATAGGCACACTGTTAGAATAATCACAATATTTTGTTACAAATAAAATATATTCAATGTCAAAATAACATGAATGATGTTCTTGATAGATTTCATAAAATACACGTCATAGCTTTCTTTGTTCTTTTTTTAAATCGATAGTTTATTTTTATCATAGCAACATTCCCTGACTGTATCGTCCTGATTATAACTTCGATTCGATTCTATTTTCAAAACTTCCTGACCTGGCTAAACTTCGTACTGCCTTTTTAATTTTCTAAAATTCCGGCAAGTTTTTTAATATTTTTAATGCTCGCGTCTATTTAGTACAGACGTGGGCTAAAACACTTCCAGTACTTTTTTAAACCAAACCTTTCCCAAAACAAAGAATTATCCAATTTTGAGCAGTCGATCAGTATTTATGTGCGTACATACATTTCGGTGATTCATCTTTATTTATATGTAGATGAAATTCGACAGTAAATAATTTAAAAGGTATTCATAATCGTCTAAGCCACCTGACTTAGGTATACCGCTAATAGAAAGCAATAAGTGACGTAAGCTAGCACTCCCATATACTATACTTACCACAACAAATAATGTCATGCCTTTGGAAAACATTCGAGCAATACCAATAAAGCTGAAGGTTTTGCATGGGACCTTATCATTAAACACGTTTCTCGGATTGAATTGACATGTGTTGTTACTGTTAGGTTTAAGTAATTAATTTTTAAGCAAAATGTATCTTCAATATCGAATTGAATATAAAACGTAAGGATATTTTATGTAATAAATAAATAAATAAAATGTGAAAGGATTTATGACGCATTCACAAGTCGGCAGACTAGCGATTTAGTCTAACAGTTAGTTGACACATTAGCCAATTATTCATCAAAAAATTTATTATCTATATTATTAGAATTATCTGAAGTAACAAACAATATAGCAGATTATGATGTTTTAATGTTACTTGATTTTATTTCATAATATCTATCTAATATATAAAATTCTTGTGTCGCGGTTTTTTGTTACCAAACTCCATCGAAACGGCTGGACCGATTATTATGAATTTTTGTGTGCATATCGGGAAGGTCTGAAAATCGGCCAACATCTATTTTTTATATCCCTAAATGATAAGGGTGAACCGACCCAGTTCAATTTTTTTTTACTGTAATTTTTTGTATAGGCAACACAATATTTGTCGGAAAAGGCTAGAATAATTTGTTTATTATTTTCGGATAGTTTTTATAGTGTTTAATTTTATTTTACTGAACCGGGCATTGTTGTTTATTTATGTACAGTTAACTACACTATGAAATAGAGCTACATGACAAAAATACGATTATTATTAATGATTACTATCCAGTCTCCATTTCAAGTGTATTTAAGATACATTCATATTTAAATCAGATGAAATGTTGTTGGCCTTTTTTTAACTTGGTGAATTCTGACTAACGACCAAACCAGAAAAGCCGGAATATTCTTCAACTTTGATCTTTAAACGTTGTATCTCCTTTAGCAGATTTATAACTGGTGTATTACTTTATTTATTACCTAGAAGCATCTCAGTAGACCACCATATTAGTGTGTATTCATAGGGAGTGTGGTGATCGCTATTCTTGGATCATGCTCATACTTTCCATCAGGCAGAGCAGAGTCACTTTGGCAGGCCCATATCTGAAAAAAATAACAATATTTATTGGTATGTGTAACGACTTCCATACAGGACAATAAGAAAACACACTGCAGCGCCATCTATCGCATATACACCAAACGATGGATAAAGTACAATACGAAGAAACTACCAAACCAATCCTGTATCTCTCCTTCTTCCTAGCCTTTATTATTCTCAAGATTTGGGGTCGGCTACTAGTTCAACCAGTTTTACCTGATTATCAGTCTTTACACGGAGCTACCCTGAGGCTGCATTGAAGTCGAAAGTCAGTATATTTGAGGGCACTGACTTCCCAATAACGATTGTTAAAGATGTTCATGACAACCGAACCTACGGCTTAACGTGCTCTCCCAGGCACGGGCGGGAAACACCGCCATATTCCATACTCCGAGCTGCTATTAAGAATTACTAGTAAGAAAAACCCAACAGCAATCGAACCCAAGAACTCTTGATCTGCAGCCGCTTACGCTAACCACTAGACCAACGAGGCAGTCCTGCATCGCGCAATAGAAATTCAATTAACATATACGCAACAGCCCAATATCAATAGTCGGGCAGTGACTCGGCAGGCATGATCACCTCGCCTGGACATGTGACCCATTCCTCCACAGTATAACTCTCATATATTAGTATGTATATAAGTACCTGCATTGAAGTTATTTTTCAACAACACTTACTAGCGTCAAGTTACTTCAAAAAACCAAACTACCGTTTTAATTAATATTTTAGTAATATAATTATTTATTGTGATTACACGATGACTTAAAATTAATGTTGATTCTCTTCAAGTTTCATTTACGTTCTCGAAAACTTCTGAAAGTATGAAAATATTTGAACGTACGAGGTAAAATCATATAAGAACTGATGTTGTATGTTTTACAACACAAAAAGAATTATCTGCCTACCCCAAAAAGAAAGGCAGGAATCTATGAAGTAAAAAAGGATTCGTAACAGTACACAAAGATGTCACAACGCCATTTATAAGTATGCGTGCACTTGTAGACAACGCAAACAATGATGCTATCTCAGTTAGGCAGGTTAATATAACAAGTCACGACATAGTAGACTTTATTTATTTAGACGTATAACTTACGGATGTATAGATATTTACCGTAGACGACGTTTTATTTCTTTGTAGTTTAAAACTTGTATATTCATATACCCACATATACCAACATACATATAAGTATACCCAATTTCAAACAAAGCTTCCTAAAGTTGTAATTTGGCATGATTTATTTAACGTAGGACACGTTCAACTCCTTTAGAAATTAGAAATTAATACAGTGATATAACTCCACGTTTATCAATATTAAAAATTACGAAACTGTATTTTACATTTCATTGCAATATGCACTTTATTTTCACATGCATAATTCTCTAAATCTGCTAAGGCCAAACTTGAGTTAGTTTGGAGTCGTCTATAGTTCTCCAAATTATACACATTTAACAAACACATACATATTTTGTATATTAATTACACGATGATCTAATCTTAAAAGAATTTAACGAGAGTCTTTGTCATCTATGTTAAAACAGCTTATGTGGCAACATAATTGTTCCTTGTGGTACACTTGTGGTTTTAAAAAAGGTTAATAATACGTCAGTAAAAATAAAAATGACTAATATAAAAATAATAAAACACAAAAAAAAAAACTTTAGACCCGTATTCCATAAAAAGAAAATATAGAATACATAAACAGAAGAAATTTATATAAACAAAAATATATTGCGTCTAGATTTTATTTTAATATCTTATTAATATTTTCCTATAAGCAATCGAACGACTGAGACAAGTTCATTGCCCAAATTATTACAGAAATATTTCTACAAAACCTGTTTGCCACATTGTATACAGGTCTTTTTTAAAACGACCATAAAAACTAGACCAGCTTAAAAGTTATATCTTCAGATTTATTAAGAGGTCTCACAACTTAAACTTTGTTAAGAGAGTTGCATTGTTGCCATAATAATAAATTTTGGCGTGGCAACTCAAATTAGAAAATTTTTTAAATAATTATTATTATCAACAAAGTTTCATAGGCTACTATATATGTCAAACGGATTGGTATAAGGCTGTTTTTGAAGTACTAAAGGCTTGGGATATCATCACCATCAAGAGCCCTGAACAGTCCACTGCTACATACATAGACGAGGTTTTGGTCTAGACTATAACGCTGGATCGGAAATTGATTATTTTAAGTTTTCATTCTTTGCTCTTGTCATAGGCATTTTGCTGCCTTAGGCGTCTCTCTTGACACCTACGGGAAGAACAGCGATGGCGATAAGTAAATAATTTTTTAGCAAGGCAAAAATTGTTCATTGTCTACTTTCCAAATTACTTAATCCCTTCAGCTTGTCCAAACCGTAAAAGTTGCAAAAGGAAAAATTACCAGAAAACTAAATATAATTTCGTGTAACCTTGTGTTGCAAGAGCATAAAATTGGTGTAATTTTTGTGACTTACAATTTGAACATGTTCATGCTCATTAACATGTGCGATGTAGGTATCTTCAAGGTTAAGTTGGTGCAGGTGCAGACGGTATCGTATACTTAAATCTCAGTTGAATTTAACACTCCGGTTTTTATCATGTTCTTTGTGAAAATTATCATTTTACAACATTAACCTGGGCACTTATTGTGCATTTGTATAAGTAACAATTTAATAAAAGCATATTTAATTTTAACTTGCAATAAAATTTGTACCATAATATAATTTAGTTAAGGTTGAATTTATTCTTTTTGCTTCTGTATTTTTCACGGTTTTTCTTATACCAGAATGACAAGGCCAGATTTGTTGCAAAGTGTGACTGACTTGCTTTTGTTAATAAAATAGATATCATCAAGGATCAATTTAGTTTTGGTTTCAACATATTGAGTAAAAATGGAAGTAGCGGATTCAAATCCTAGGGTGGTAAAAATTTCAGCCAGCTCAACTGAACTGATACCGGTGAAAGAGTAAGTAAGGTTACGATGGACTAAAATCTCTCCTTAATTTTTCTCTCATACTTGTCGTCAAGGCTCTTGGCGGCATTAAACTTTTGATTCTTGAGAAAAAAAAAACTTCAATTTTAATTATGTCGGTAATAGCGGCAAAGAGTAGTCTATGTCCATCCAGAAGTATCTCATGCCAAATTTCATTGAAATTGGTGCAGCATTTTGGATGTGCAAGCGTAACAGACAGGCAGGTAGAGTTTTGAATTTATATCATTAGTATGGATCCATTGTCCCGAATAGACAATCCTATAATCATTAAAGTGGTGACGAGTTTAATTTGAACTTGACGATAGGTAATTGATAGCTTGTTTTTATGAACTTGACATAAAAAGCCATGTGAACATGCGACTGATGCGAGTACAATGCATTTATCAATTTTAATTACAGTACGATACATCGTATTTATGATATCTCTTGTCTCGTGTATTGTAGCCTTTATGTGGTATATGTAGTATTTACCTGATGGTATTAGTTCGTCGTCAAACCATATTGAGTCGTCTAAGAGACAACAAGACCACATCACTGCTTAGGGAAATATCAATCCAGGGTAGTATAGGAATAATACTGCTGGACTTAGGTCTTTCAATAAGGAAAGACCTAAGTCCATCAGTAGACTATTGATGTTGATGATTATGTAGCGATGGCAACTACAGCCATGATAGCATAGATTTTTTTTTTTATATTTATGCTGCCAAAATGACTCTGCCCTGCCTGATGGAAAGCATGAGCAAAATCCAAGAGTGGTGGTCACCATCCTCAATGCGAAAAAGAACAATGCAGCATGGTGACCCACANGCCTGATGGAAAGCATGAGCAAAATCCAAGAGTGGTGGTCACCATCCTCAATGCGAAAAAGAACAATGCAGCATGGTGACCCACACTATGGCGGCAGGGGGAGAAGGGGGATGGTGAGGGGGATAGGGGGCGTTGGATTGGGGAATGGGCCTCCGGTATCCTCACTCGATGAAACACAGCGTAAGCGCTGTTTCACACCGGTTTTCTGTGAGGCCGTGGTATCACTCCGGAGCCGGCCCATTCATGCCGAAGCGTGGCTCTCCCACGGTGAAGATATACTACAGTATATATACTAGATACTGATTGCGGATATGCCAGCATCAGGTAGCAACGGCAACACGCCTATACTCTATAATTGCAGACGTCTATGTGCTGTGGTGGTATGATCAAATGACCTCTTTGGTATCTTGTCTCTACACCTAAGAAATGTTAAAAATCTACACGAATACCTTTGATGAATATAACCCCCATCACCCACTACCATCTAGTTCATTTAAATCGCTTCAGATATATCGGCATTACGATGGCACACACAAACTTTCTTACAAACATACTTAGATTGCTAAAACTATTGCTCTTCCTTTTGGCTTAACCGTGGTCGAATAAAAAAACCTGTTTCAAAACTATATTATATCTAAACTTTAAAATAACGAAACACCAGAGTATTAGAAATTGCAGAGTTATCTTAACGTAATTAATTTAAACCGTGAACGACTCTATGTAATCGTAATATTTTCTATAACTTCATTTAAATGAGAAAGCAAGCAAGACGAAGTGAAAATAGCCACCAAGTTTCTAAGCTACCTGTCTAACGTGTACTTAATTCTAAATACCATAGTTTTTCTGAACACGCACATGACAGCTTTTCAAAATGGCGGCTGTAGTTTTCTGATGTGGCATCCTTTTTTGTACATCCAAGAAAAACTGGTTGTGACTTTTACTCTTCGAGGAAACCTGACAACAAGTTCTGCATGTATCGATTACAAGTTTAATCAGATTATATTTTGTAATAATAAATTGTTGCGCTTGTATTTTTTGTGTGTTCAATGTTACAATTGTAGCAATTCTAAATTCAAATTAAATTTTACTTTTTTTTTTACTTATTTTACAAATAGTTTGTATGTGTTGTTTATTTGTGGATTTATACAATAATGACGAAACGAAATAAAATATTTTCACTGTTAACTCATGACTGAATTTGACTGTTCAATCTGAGGAACTCATTATTACACAAATTACACACAATAAACCACTAAAAAGTTCTCGATTTCATTGCATCTATTTTGAGCCTGTTGAAACTTGAAATATTTATATCTTAACTTAGTTTTGGCTAGCAACTTTCTAATGCAAGGAACTTCGGAAATACATATACATAAAATAAATTCTGTCAAAATCTATTATCTACTGGTGAAAAAACAATCACAAAAATACGGTTGAATTGATATCTGTTTCCTTCTATAATGTAAATAGTGGACGCTAAATAACAACGTTTATAGCAAAAGTAAACACATTATGATGAGCATCACAGTAATAGGACACAAAATTTATCTAAATTTATACTAATTGATGATGAGCAATAACAATAATAAAAGATTATAATAAAATACCTACTTAATATTTCTTATTAACTGGATTCTTAATGTAACTCAACAACATACGAAAAAAAACAAATCAAAGTTTCAAATTTACTTATAAAAAAATACTAATAACGTTGTTGTAAGCATTAAAATTCTTTTAAAATAGTTTTAATAGATACTGTCTATAGTCTGTGGGAACCATAGCTAGCGGCTTGGAAGCAATTACGGTTCGTGGAAAAGGCCCTTTCACGTTGATAAAAAAAATTAACGACGTAGATGCGTGCTATTCAGAGGTTTAAGAGAATAAAGAAAACATAATTAACTAAAAAGTATTACCAACACGTGCTTGAGTTAAGAAAGTAAATTACAGATTTTATTTATATTTTTATATCGGAACAAAAAAGCTATATCCATAAACAAAGGGAACGTTCCGTCGGTAATTGTAAGCAGGCCTTAGTAATTTTACTTTAATGTATTTTGCTCATAAAAATTTGTGTCTTGATCATAAAAATCAATTTTTTCCACTATTGATAAATTTTACTCCAGTTTTTAATGAATTACCAATTACAGCAACAAAGAAAATACTTTAAAATTTTAATAGTATGTAATTGAAAACAATTTATTATTTTAAAGACAAATCTCATCCCGTACGGCTGAGTTGCCCGATTTCTACTTTTTGTTTATTTAGTAGTTAGAAATTGGGTAAAGGCAATTTTTTTTACAAATACATAATACGCCTATTACCGAATATATTATTTTTTCAAAGTTTAATTTATGCGAGTTCTTTAATTGCATACTATAACCAAACCGTAAAGGAATGAATTATCTGAAATGGTATAATTACGCGTCATATTGTAAGTAGGTAGAGACTAGAATAGATTAATGGTCTACGTCTTATACTTAAAGTGAAAGTCAGTATATTCCAAAATAGTAATTCATACACTGCACTGTTTCTACTGCGCTGAGTGTTTGGGGTTTCAGACCCCACAAGGCACAACAATTTGTTTGTGATACACAAAATATTATTGCTGAGTTTGTATATCCTTTGTGTTCGTTATACGTATGTTTGTGCAGTCCCCCGCGACACAGGAATATTCCTAGTACGGTGATTTTTTTTAAAAAAAAAAAGACCCTAGTTATTCGCTAATGGCCACTGTCTCTTTCATACCCAAGGAATATTCTATTGAAGACAAAAGAATCGGTCATATCTAACTAACAGTTCTAGATATAAGACAACTGTAACAGAAATCAAACTATATTTTAAAAACTGTATTTACATTATATTTATTTAATTATTCTGTGTCTATAAAAAAAAATTAATTAACTGACGCAAGTCTTGCGTATTTAAAAAGTATATAATGTCATTCTTGTTATAGTCTAGTTATAATTTATTAATCTAGTTTATCATTCTTACATAAATAGTTAAATTATTTCATTTATTGATACGTAATATATGCTTGTACATCAAAATTCTAATAAGTAAGCAAATATATATTAACATTTAAATAAATCAGCTTCTGATAAACTATATGGGTGTGTGTGCACACATGCATGCAGGCATGCATGTGCATAAACTCATCTGTGCGTGCACGTATGCATGCAAAAGAGTGTGTAAGTATAAAAAAATAACTGAGCATGCGAATTTGCGAATATAATCAAAACACTTTCATTTCAAATATTGACACTCGGCGGGCGAAGTAGGCGTAAGTTAATAACAAAAAAATAGTTTTATTTGTCTAGCTGGTTTTAAGTAATATCATTTATATAACATAAATACTGCATTAACCGCTATTGCTACGAGTTCGTGTTGACAGTAACCAGTTTTAACGTTCAAATTACGGTTTTGTGAATCTTCTAAACCTGTACTGTTACGTATTCGGTGTTACTTCAATAACTAGCACACATGATAGAAATAGCACAATGAACTGTGTTAAATGCCATTACTCATTACCATCACCGTGCAATACATGTTTTATGACTGCTTTCAGAAATACTGCAATTTGAACTTAAACTTTTAAAATATTGCCTATATTTTGGACAGCACAGAAAGTAAAAACGTACCAAAAACTAACTACCAAGCCTCTGGCATCATTAAATATTATAGTTGTTGTTAACCGCTGTTGCTGCTATTGTTTATTTATAACACGGGCCCTCTACATTTTTGTACAGGGTTAAAAGTAGCCTATGTATTTCATAGACAATTATCTACCTCTGTGCCAAATTTCATCGAGATCCTTTCAGCCGATATTGTTTGAAAGATTAACAAACGTCAATCCTTATATACTCTCGCATTTAGATAAAAACAGTACTGACATAAGTGCCAATCTTAGATGGTTCTGGTTATCTCACTCACTAGGTGAAAAATATTCCCCGGAACATGGTCTGATAAGGCACGGAGTCGACTGCGGACCTCCCAGAGTACCACCAGAGGCTGGTTGTCGGGGTGTTTTTAAGTGGAAACACCTCATATTGTGGCCTGGTCCTGGCTCTTGTGTCCCCAAAGAGCTGGAGATCCAAAGGGATTTTTAGCTTCGCCAGCAAAAAAAGAAAGGTGAAAAGTATTGCCTGTCGGAATTATTAAGCGTACTTGAGCCATTTGTGCCTCAGCACATTCTATTCCACACATTTTTGATGTTACACGTGATATTAAAAAAGTAGTTTTTATCTTATTTTCAAAGTTGAGAGGATTGTTATCGTTGAAATGAAACTGGCGTCTGCATGACATAATCAGGATGAGATCACTGGCTCCAATCGTATCTAAATAAGGTATCTTGCTCAGGTATCATTCAGGTTTAATTCCAAGGTGACATTCGCCGTAGAAATGTCGGTGTACTTTGTGAATACGACTTGGCAAATTTATTATTTGTTTTTAACTTTAAAAGTGACGATCTTCCACGAAACTGCTTGACTCTAATAATAGTTAAAATTTCCAGCAGCTCTTTATTAATATCTATTAATAAAGAGCTGCTGGAAATTTAAAATAAGATTTTTATGTATAAAAATCTTATTTTTTAAGTAGGGTCCTGCCAAAATTACTCTATTCTGCCTGATGAAAAGCATAAGCGGAATTCAAGAGTGGGGGTTGACCATTCAAAGTCACTCATTGAGAATCCAGACAATGCAGAATGGCGATCTACACTATGGCGGCCTAATGATGCTTCTGCATCATTGGGCCTCCGGTCTCGTACTCACCAACGAAACACGACAGCACGAACGCTGTCTTTATAACTTGATCTTCTGTGCGAATGTAGTACCGCCCCGGACAAGCTGAAATCAGCGTGACTCTATTACCTTTACTACCTATACCAAGCTTTTAAAAATCCACTGCTGGACATGTGGCTCTTATTAGAAAAGCGGTTTTGGTCCACGCACGGACAGTCTGATTGGTATAGTTTGTTTCAAGATTTCCTACTCATTCCAATGATGTTGTCCTACGTAGCCGCCTGTTACGACCCCCATGGGATGAAAAGGGGTAATGAGAATTCGTCACCACAAGGATAGAGATAAAACGCATCAGTTGCCAAAATTTCAGGTTTGTAGCTCCAGCGGTTTATAATGAATCAGAAAGTCAGTGAATATAATTTAATATGTTTATTTTTGAACAGATTTGCAATATTGTTAGGGTCACTAATACGTACTGCTGCAATACATAACGATTGGCTGACAGGCAGGGGGAAGTCCAGGCTTCTATGGATGGAGTATGTAGACGTGGCGTCGTTCCTGGGGAGACCTTGGAAGCCAGAGATCCGAAAGGATTTTCCACCTCGTCAACAAAAAAAGGGTCACTAATACTTTCTAAACTCAACAGGGGAAGGATCTTATTCGATGTTGTTTCCTGACCCCAAGGTCAATAATTTTCTCAGATAACCAAGTCAGCTATGTGAAGTTATATTTAAATAGAAGCTTTTTGTGTTGTTATTTTTACTATAGGTATGTATCAGTTCCTCGATTTTATACTTCAGAAGCAGACACATTTGTACACAAATTTTGTCGATGGCTGCCTTATGTTTATGTAGGACAGGATATGTAGTAAGTATGTTTGTGTATTAAAACCGGCCTGTGGGAATTGTCGATGATTCAGACTGTTTTCTCTTGTCGCCTGTTAATTGTCAATGGATGTGGATTTCCTTTTCTTCGAGGTTGAAAGAATACAATTTTTAATGCAGAATATTTAGTTGTCATAGATTTTTTTATGTAACTAAATTTGAACTATAAAGTAATAAACTAAATTTGGTCAGTGCTTAGCCTATTGATGCTAAAAAAATAAATATTTCGGACATCTTACACACAAAGCCGTCTAGTCTCAAGCTAAGCAGAGCTTGTGCAGATCATACAAACATTTGGTCCAACCCGGAATTTTGGTCAAATAAAATAACTGGGTATGATTACCGACTCTTTCAGACCGGGTAAATATAAATTAGGAATAATCGACTAAATCTTCAAGAATGACTATAAACGACGAATACATCGGCGAATATACACAAGTAAAAGATGCCGACTTATTGACAACCTCCTTTTTTGAACGGCTAAAAATTTTTAATACTTTGCATTCCCGATTTAAATAGTCTATATTTTAATTGGGTATATGTGAAATCCACATTATGAAGATATTCTCAGAGCGTTTTTATGTTTGAGTGTTGAACATTTCGGACGGCAAACGAAGCATTATCTTTGAAAAAAGTAGGCGTAAGGTCACAATTGAAGCGATTAGTCTAGATCTCGTCAGATTGAAGGATAGAAGCTTGACCTAGAAGTACCATCTGAGTTCCAGATACTGTTTGATTTTAGTATTACATTACTTGATTTGATTATTTGCGGGATACCAAATTCAGGTCCTCAAGTCTGGTCAAGAAAATAGGAGACTTCGACTTCGGATACAGAGACTCAGAAACCGGCGGTTGACCTCCAAAGACAGGAACCTCCTCACAATACAAGTCAAAAAGGACTATCTTCTGCATCAGACCCTTGGTCCAGCCATCTAACGTGGGCCTCTTTTGGCAATCAATCCGTAAGCAGATATGACTATTATTATTATTATACCACGCTATTCTGGCGGGTGGTACAGGATTTGTGGTTTCCTTCTCTCTGATGTGTTGTTGTGCTGCCCTTAGTCAGTCGTCATGGCTAGATGTGCTGACACCCTGAATTCTTAGGCCACAACCACATCGACAAGAATTATTTGTATTATAGTTAATGTATCTCTACAAAACTGATATGAATATATATCTCTAATAAATGGAGTATTTATTACAAGCCATATTATAGTTTTGTGTCTGAATATATATAGTCTCTTTGAATATTTTTTCAGTGGGTCTTAAATTTGCTATTGTTAGTGAATACTGTTTAAAGGCATACAAATACTGTAAAAAAATCAAGTTTGATAATAGAGGTAGGTAATTTCGACGAATATATACATTGAATTCATTAATGCTTATAAAACAGTGGTTAGGTTACTTATGTTACAAGCAGATATATTGCCTTATTGCGTATATTTGCTCATATATTCCATTGGACCCAGCTTATATGTACACATATATATGTACCTACAATTATCTACACGTGTGCCAAAAACATGCAGTATTATCTTGATATTATTATGTCCTAAGCAGATTTTGTTTAAAAGTGCATCTGAATAAAAATTTTAACGTCGTGATATGACTAAAATACACATATCCAAATGCGGGACTAATGCTTTATCACTTGATTTCTGTGCCTCCCACGATGCTCGAGACCTGACATTGGAATGCATTAACACTAAAGAGCAAAAGTGTGAAAGTATGTTAGGCTAACAAAAGTGGTATTTATGTATAATATAATGTTAACATTATCTTGATTAAGTTTATCTATGATTTCATACAGAACTTTGTGGCGTGCAAAGATAATTTATCTTCTCATGGCCTAGTAGTTGTGATTTAAAGACATTAATAACGACTTCAAAAATAAACCTTTATATATGTTTTTGACTGCCTCGGTGGCGCAGTTGTAGCGTACGCGACTGCTGTCCATGAGATCTCGGGTTCGAATCCTGGGTCGGACCAAATGTTTGTATGATCTGCAAATATTTGTTTCGGAGTTTGGGTGTTTTCTATGTATAATATGTATGTATTTACAAAAAAAAGTATATATATGTAATAATATCACTTGTCTAGTGCCCATAGTACAAGCTCTGCTTAGTTTGGGACTAGATGGCGCTGTGTGTTAAAATGACCGAAAAATATTTATATAGAGGTTTTTTTTTGTTTATGTTTTCGTTTATTGGGGCCTAGAAAGCGATGTATAATGTGTGTCCCAATTAATTAACAATTACTTTAGTTATTTAAAACTGACTATGTACCGATAGTAACGAAATTAAAAAAAAATGTTTTTATGGGGAGTAGTCAAATATCAAAGCACAGTCATTTAGATTCGACGTTGGAAATAATCTTGCTAGTGGTCGCCCAGAGGTCAAGGTTCGACCATTTTTTTTTTGGCTTCTGCTGTTCTCCATATAAACTATATAAACTTTAACTGTGCCATACACTTCCGTGTGCATAATTTTCGTAAAAAGGGGTAAAAAGTTTTTGCTTCATGTATTAATCATGTCAGCTATCTTTCACCAATAATTCAATCCGCGCCGTAATTTCGTATCAGTTTCCTCCACCAATTGTAATTTATTATAGGATCATTCTGTTGTCGGTCTGTCTGTCTGTTTAAACCCTTTTTCTCAGGGATGCGTGGAGGTATCAAGCTGTAATTTATATCAAATACTCAGTTCTACTGTTCCTTGGAGCTGGAAAAATCCATCAAAAGATACAGCCGTTTATGCTTCAACACTCGCAAAGAATTCAAAACCTACAGGGTACTCAGAATCTTGAAATTTGTTACGAAGCAACACTAATACAATCCGCACCGTAATTTCGTATCAGCTTCGTACACCAATTGTAATTTATTTCCTTGAACTCATTCTTTGTAAAGTCCGTGTTTGGATCACACATATAAGTTGCAAACCGTTATGAATATAATGTATGTATGTATAAACAAGTGGGTAGCCGTAAAATAAATAAAGATGGCACCGTTTTCAGCGCGTAAGGATACACATGTTTCGACCTCGAGAGCATCTCTTGTTCAGTAGGCCGCCCACTTACATATCTAATGATGTATTGTTCTATGTTCTCTGTGGCGTTTTTTACCACTTTAATTGCCTCGTTGCGTTTTTGTTCTGTATCAAGTGCATGTGAAGTTTTGACAGGTTAATTGCCGGTAGATTTTATTTTAGGTTAAGAAGACGCGATATAAAATTAAGATACTCTCAACAATACACAGATAGCTATTATACTTTAAAATATTAATTTTCATGATGACAACATTTTAGTTTTATTTTTGGATAAGGAAACAAATGCCGAACTGATTCCTTTTTCGAAAAAAGTAGTTTTGAAAAAAGGTCCAATTTAACAAAAAACGTTCTTGTTTTTCAAAATATTTTCTATTGGGTTACAGTTATGCAACTAAAACATATATGTATTTAAAAGTAAAATTTGCATGCGACTCCGCCAGCGTGTCAAATGAAGAGGTCTGTGTCAAATCTTCTATGCATATTAGTGACCTCAAACCATAAGATTAAAACTAGATAGTGAAATCAGGGCTTGAATTACCCAACGAGGAAGTACTAAGTAGTTGAAACTATACTAAACTTATGAAATTTAAGTTAATCTGTTTTGCAATAGTTATCGAACAGATTTACAATATGAAAGCCAGACATTCAATCGTAAAGGTTAACTTGGCGCATGCGTGACAGGGAAATAGAGAGATGCCCTTAAGTGAATACACTGAATATTCTATTTCTTATAACTTCCCTCAAATTATTAATACTTTTAGGAAAGTAAGACTGAATGTCTGAAGTACATATTGTTTAACTAACATAAACTTTATATTAATGCGTTGTAAAACTATTATTTTAATATTGGTTATGTTCCCGAATGAATGATGTACCCTATTGTGTAGTCTGTTTAAACATATCAACAACAATTTTGTAAACATTTTTCTGAGAATAAATAAATATTTAAAAAATAATTTTTTATATATAAATATATATATATTAATATTTTATGTATTTAATTTATATTAAAGTATGTTTATCTGCAGTCTGGTTACTAAAACATAGACTGTCGTTTACGATGCACAGTGTTTGCAATCGTCGATTGAAAAACTTGTCAGAAACTAGGTTATTCTTTTAGAGTTTTTTTATATATGGACCTGCCAAAGTGACAACTCTGCCTGATTGAAAGTATAATTAAATTCAAAAGTGCTGGTCGCCATACACACTGCGAATGCAGACAATGCAAGAATGCAGCATGGTGACCCACACCATGGCGGCCTAGTGATGCTTCTGCATCATTGGGCGCCCTGGATTCGCACTCACCAATGAAGGATGAAGCACGCATGCTGTCATTTTAGGTTCATTTCGCCAGCCCATTGGTGCTGAGATCGGCGTGGCCCTCCAACCTATAAAGGTTGGAGGGCCACACCGAATACAATAAAATATACACACATAAGTGTGTATATTTTATTGTATTCATACGATGTTTAGAGCCAAAGGTATCGTTTACTTGATATGCAGTCCAGTACCATAAAACCACGTCACCATCACTTTCTATATTGATACATTACGTAAATACGATTAGCAGAATATATAAACGATGTTGAAACTCCGGACAAACCCCGTTAGTATGACACGAGAGTATCTATTCACTTTTTCAAAGGTTTCCCTTGAGTCAATGTATGAATATTTGATCGGTGTACTTGTATGGCGACAACGAGTATGCTGCTGGCGGAGAAAGCACATACCAGCTACCACGGTTACGCATATTTAAAGCAACTGGATTGCACGAATGATGTAGTGGCATAAGCGGTCACCTAACTCTGAGTGTAGTGGGTTTGAACCTCACATGGAACAACTCTTTGTGTAATCAAAATATTGTTGCGCTGAGTCTTAACACAAATAATGGTTGAATTTTAATTTTCGTTTTCTACAATCACTGACGGCTCTATTCTCTCGTATTATTTTGCTTATATTTTGTATTGAAGACATCACTTAGCATTGATATGGTTTGTTAGTTTTCTCATAACCTTTTCAGAATGTTACGATCATTTCTACTGTGGCTGGATATAATTTATCTACTGTGTAATAATCAATTTACCTCCATGTTAAATTTTATTGAAATCGGTGCAGTTGTTTAGCTGTGAAAGCGTCTAAGACAGAGTTATTTTCGAATTTATATATGTTTTATATTTTTATAAACCATAGTTATTATTTTTTAGGGTGATTATTGGTATGAAAACCTATTTTCTTGTCGGTTATAATTCAGATAAATTCGAATTCAGAAAGGAAAACTGTTTTAAAAGAAAAGATCAGGAAGGAAATAATCGTATATTATGCAAGTTATTGATTTCTTGGATCGAGAACCGAACCCCGAACGTAACATATTTATGTAAAATAATGCACGTACCATTACATGTAAACACGTATACACTTATAACAGTAGAAACAATTGTAATATTTCCTCATTTATGGTTTAATTTAAAATTGTTTAACCAACTTGTAAAAAGTAAGTACCATTTTTTCAAGTTGCAAGTTTCCATATAAATTTTTGATACCTTTAAAATCTTTTTACTGTTTTCATATTTTACTTAACTGTAATAAATTGGTGCTGTCAAGGTCTCAAACAGACATTTAGACACTGTAAAATGTCGAAAGAAAAAAATTTGTCCTGCACTGTGCCAACCAAACGTATTTATTAAGGTACTACAGGTATACATACTCTTTACGGCCAGGAGTAATATATTTTCGCGCCATTAAAAAAAAGTTGTTTTTTAACCATTTAATTTTTTTATCACTACTAAGGTTCATGCTCAATCTTCATCTATATGTACATTCATATTTACTAGCATTAACTATTACTATAAAAATATTTAAAACGTTTTAATAGAAAATGCGAACGCTTCTCTCGTGTTAATCGAGAACGAAGAATCTCAATCGTCAATCAGTTTAAATTATCGATGCGTTGTTATGAAATATTGGACTCGATTTTTCTATTGATCAAATAATATCCAAACGACAATTTGACAACTTGACAATTTAGAATCTGTGTCGGAATTAAAAAGGAGTTCTTTATTTAAAAAACACTTAATATTGTCTTTTTAGTTTGCTGATCATATGCATACGGGTATTGAAGTAAAACAATGTATATTAATACCGTTAAATTGCCCTGCGATGTCATTAATTATGTACAAAAAAAATGACCTACTAGTATCTTCCTTCGAACTTTTCCTCGAGCCTATATCTGCCTTTTCCCGCAAATAATCATATGGCAACCAGGACCGATGGTTTTACTTGCTCTCCAAGACACGCTACTCAAATAAACTAACTACTTGTACAATTCAACAACAGTGAACAACATAGTTTTTTTCTAGATACATGACATATGTAGAAAGCTTCCGTAACACCGGTTCTCATAGTATTACTGTATGTTTCCCATACCTTACTTGACGTGATAGTAAGAATCTCAATGGAAAATGACTTTTTGTGTCTGTTAGCTCATACAACGGAACAACATGTTCACAACTAGTAATATTATTAGAATCTCATACATCTCACTCACGGCATTCTGATCCAAAACTAGGCAGAGGTACTATCCTAACTAGCCTACTGATAAAATTATTTATTTACTTTGTAAATACATATTTTTCTCTTCTTCCTAGCCTTTATTTTTCCTAAGATAATTAATTAAAATTAATTCAATAATCTAACCTATTAATCTAACCTAAGATTAATTAATTAATCTGTAAATAGACCCCACCGTAACATGTAACGGTGATTCGTATTAAAATTCAAACTTTCTTTACAAGAAAAGAAACACACAATTGGTATAAACTCGATAATCGAACACGACAAATATTAGGTTCAGCGTACACAATAATATCAACGAGGCATTCATATTTTTTATATTTGTGTTTTTATATAACAGGTATTAGATTATATATTACTTTAATTAAATAAACAAGTTATAAATAAACAGTTACTTACCTGTTAACAAATAAGATACAATCGTTAATTAAATATCACATTAAATGTTTATAATAGAACGTAAAAGTAAATTAAAAAATAAACTATATTATAGCATTATAAAAAGTCTTTGTCTTAATTAAATAATAATCCATGTGTTTCCCAGAAAATATACATTATTTTAACAATTGATGAGAACATTTTTTAAACATACCAATTTAAACTTAAAGCAATTAAGAATAAGGTTCCGTATCTAAAAGTATATTTTGTTTGTTTACAGAATGCCAGTTACGTGATCAACAGACGATACTCGAAAGACAAGATGTCACCGGTGTGCCACAACTTCGTGCAAAACGCGTGGAAAAAAGACTTCTGTTCTAACTGCTTCAAGTCACGCGAAGAGCACGTAAAGCAAGAGCGGACAGGGACAGACAGCAGCAAGTACCTCGCCACATCATTCCAAAATAGAGGCACGTTCTTCAAAAAAACTCCACCCGGTATACTCAAAATTCACACGAAGAAGAAAAGTAAAAGAAATGTCACTTTCCCCGCAGAGGTATGTAGCGTTATAGGCTTTGGGGGTGACGACTGGTCAGATGGGGAGGAATTTGAAATGTCAGAGGAAAATGACGACGATGATACGTTCCCAGACACGGAAGAGGAACGAGAGCTCCTCAAAATTACAAAATCGAACACAGATTTCAACACTGTTAAAGCTAATCTGTTGGGAGATTCAGCCACCAAATCTTACACTTCATTGTTGCTGGGTAAGATGCAAACAGACTCTGATGGTAAGAAGAAGACTTTGTTAGTGTCGGTAACACCTTTTGGCCAGGAGAATAAGCCTAGTAATCATAAGTCACACGTTCGTAAACCCGCCGTTATACATGTATCAGAGGCTACAGCTGAAGATACATCAAGTAATTATAAAACTAATATAATTTTATCTTCGTACGTTAAAGAAACCGAAACGATAATTAGCGCAGACAATATAAATAATTCCGCTCCTATTTGTACCGAGAAGTCGCTTCTCGAAGAAATATCAGAAACATTAGAACAAAATCGAATGTCTAAAAGTACAGACATTCATTTGACGCAAAAGAATTGTAATAAACCCACGGTAGTTGATGAGAAGATGAAAGAAAGCATGCAAGATGAATCTGATAAGAAAGAAATGAGTGAAATGAAAAAGAACGCTATTGTAAGGCAATCACCGTTACACAAAACTCAAGAAAGGCCAAAGGTAAACTTAAGTCGATCAGAATTTAAATTTTGTAAAATCAATATTGAGAGCACCAGTGTTGATTCAGCAGTTAGCACTTTGAACTCAACTGCTAATAACTCATTAGCGTCTGACGATGAAAGCTTTAGCGCCCGCACTGACTCTGACAATGATGACAGCGGACATTTCTCAGAAACAAATAAAGTAGAGGAAACAGTTAAAATCAAAATATTCAACGAAGACGATAAGAGTTACAAATTATCACCGATTGGTCAAATAAGAAAAGTAGATGGACAGGCAAGTACAGGCTATTCTACATTCCAAAGTCCGATTATTGATATGCCTCCCATATTGCCGAAACAAACAGACAACATATTTTCTGCGGAAGCTAGTCGTGAGTTAGCGGGCGAGCCGGACGGTAGAGCTGACCCCGACGAGGCCACCGAAGCGCCTGCATTACCAAAAAGTCCTATCCCCACTCTCGACTTGCGACCGTCGTTTCTGCATGGCATGATAAACGACATACTGCCTGCTCACAAACCGGCTCTGCCAGAAAAACCGAAGCTGCCGATCAAGCCAGTTATCAAACAAACGACGAAAAAAAGTACTATCACAACAAACCAGCAACAGTTAAATATGTATATGCATACAAAGAACGAAGATGTAAAAGTAATAACAGCGTTAAGTGATGAAAAAAATAATGAGATAACTGAAGTACACGAAGACAAACCTGAATCAATTTATTACGCGCAACCGGTTTTGACTAAAGAGGATAGTGACTCATCACTGAACAGTATCTGCAAGCGGAAAGCACCCACGCCCCCCTCAACACCCACTGTAGATGAATACCCTAATATTTACCAAAGAAACACAAACGGGTTTGTGAAATCTGATGCCCCTATTGTTAGAGAGTTGGAAAAACGGGAGAGAGCCACTGGGTCCACGAGTCACAAATCGAAACTCGTAGAGGACATACCTGATATAAAAAAAATTGACATAACTCCTGAACCAGCGCCACGTAGAAATATTTCTTTATCTCACGATAACTTACTACTAGATGACAAACGCAAAGGAAAACTTAAGTTTTCGATTAAGAAGCTATTACGAATAGGGTCATCGAAAGATCTCGATAAGAAAGAGTTGACTATCGCAACAGTGACTAAAGTGACTAATAAAGCTGAAGAGATATACGATTTGACACCAAAACCTAAGCCGCGTCTTGTGATCATACACCCGTTAGATATAAACGGGTCAAATGGAGTGGAAGTAGTCAAAACTAATAGTGAGATAACAGATTTAAGACGTTTGAGTCACGACGACGTATCGTCCATCTACAGTGGATCTAGTTCGGCTACCGAACCAGAAACGCCGAAAGTAACGAACAAGCCTCCCCCACCTCCGAGGCAAATTAGTGAAGATCAGAAGATTGTATCAGTTGTGCCAAAACCGGCAAGACCGCCGCCGCCAAAATCGGCTGCATTGCAGAAAAAACAAAAACAGCAAGCGTGGTCTGCAGCACCAACTAAAGCCGATAACATATACGCAAACTTAGGTGAGTAACCATACATTCACACCTCATTATATGTACTTAAATTATTTAATATGCCTTTTTCATTTACAGTTTTAATTCAAAGTAGTTCAAGTATTTTAATTAAAATCTTAAGACTTGTCACTAAATGTGTATAATATAACGGGTAATTTCTTATACCAAACACAAATTATTTCTGTATATTTATATACATTTAATGTATTCATAATGTATAAGTACACAGAAAAACAGCTGTCACGTTTTGATTATAAAGACAACAATAGTAGCTATTTAAATACTGAAAATTTGCAAACTACCGATAGTATTATTAAAGGAAGAATGAGACAATCATTATTTCACACAAGGTTTTCATTTGTACATACAGAATTGTATATTTAACTAGATTACTAAACATTAAGTTTTACTACCACAAATATCTCTTTATGTTAAAACTAGCCGACACGTGCCCACTTCGTTGGGCGTTAACCCCCGCTTTTCTTCGAATTGTCTTAAAAATATTACTATTTCTCACTGAAATTTTTGTTCAATCATAATGAAATATGGCCCAAGTCACTCCTGAATAGTGCCTCCTTTCTGTCAGTGAAATAATTCGCAGGATCGGATCAGTACTTTCGAAGATTACCCCCTACAACCATAAAAACAAAGTTAGAAACTTTAACCTCTATAATATTAGTATTAGGATAGATAACCATTGAACTGTAAACTTCTGAAAGTAAATGATTTAACCTTAAATACAGTTTTCAATCTACCATAGTTATTATTTTAACAACAGACTCAAACCATTAATAAAATTATCTTTTATGTATCTACGATCGAAATTACGGTACAGTCAACGCGTTCTATATTTAAAAAGAATATTTGCTTGAAATTATCACAAAATTTGAATTTATTTAAAACTCGAACACAATACCCCACAACATTTGTTTTTCTACTCGTCTAACGCGTTTCACATATTTGTCTTCTTATTAAATACTTGTTTTTTTCTGTTATAACTGTATCTTACCATACGGTGCTTGTTTTAAAAAAACAGAGACCGACGTTTGTATAAATAAGCACATCCGCATGAACTAAAACCCCTGAACCTGACCGCAAATAAAATAAAAAACTAATTGCATGCGTAATAACTAATTTAGTGTCTGTCACCTCTGAATTAATTTTAAATGTTAATATAAATGTTTACATCACCATCTCCATTTCATTAACAAAACACAATTTATTTAGGAGAAATCAGATCAGCGCTTGCACCGCGGAAACCAGAACGAACGGCGAGCATGCGCGAAAGAGAAGCGCGTTTGGAACTACCCAAACGAAGGAATCAAATAGATGACGATAAAGACGAACTAGACGACGGACCCCAGGAGTTAGTTCAAGCGACTAACGACCCAGTAATACACAGTTACGACGACGTGTACAACACCGGCAAGTATGACGAAGAAAACTGCGATTCTGCCAAAAATAGTGACAGCGATTATGAATATGTACACCACGCTAGATCCAGCTCACCAGAATGTGATGCGTCTATAAAACCGAGGGAGAAAAACCCTTCAAGGAACGATACGAGAAAGAGTGAAGAGAGTAATAGCGAATATCCAAAATATAATAACGGTGTGTTCAACAGATCGTCGATTCCATACTGCGGTAGTGAAACAGAGTCTGAAATTTATTCTCCCTACAGCTTTTATAGTTCAAATGACAATATGGACGGGCCTGGGAACGAGGATTATACAAACGATATGACTCCAAAAACAACGACCAACAAACTAAGAGTCAGGAAAGGGCGCAGCGTTGTGCACAAGAATTTAGAAGATAATTATGGCGCAGTCGTTATAGCGAATCACGAAGCGCTCGCGCAGGTTTTAGAACAGGTAATTTATATAGTTAACTTGTCTTGATTGAGAACTGTGATTATGCTGTACCTTTGCTCGCAATTTACTTTAATTTAAATGACTAGTAAGGTTGCATAACTTATAGTTAATTAAAATGATTAATAGATACTATATTATAGAGCTATACAAATTGTGTTTCAGAAACAATTTGATTTCTATAAGTTGTTTTAAAGAAAAATCAAGTGCTATTTCTTAGTATTTAATCATATTTAATACTCGTTCAAAGTCTATTCAACTCCGAGAAGATTAGTAAATTAAAAGCTAAACTAAAGGGCATAGTTCAGATCTAACGGATGATTTACTCAAACGGATTAATTAACTAATACTTCTATTCCATTCAGGTCCAACAAAGCGCCACAATGCAGCCATCGCTCCGAGGCTTGAAAGCCTGCACCAACTTAAGATGGAGCGACTTCGCTATCCAGTCATCTAAGACGAACTCCGTTAAAGCTGGCAAGCGTTTCTTCTATCCAGCCATTTGGACCTCCAGCCAAGGACCCGTGAATGTCACTCTCATGTTATACAAGGAACAGATGGCTTCTCAAATGGTTTGCCAGCAGTCGGTCCAACCGCAGACGTTGAGCTTGAATGCTATCACAGAATTTTGTGATTTGGTGCCTCTGCAGCAATTCGGAGAGGAGGGCGATGATTTAGTGCAAGGTGAGTTTACATGTGTTTAGTTTTTTTATATATGTATTTATATAGTGTCCTGCAATCTGTCTCTACGACATTGAGCTGGATACTCGTGATTTTAATAAATAGGCGTGTATGGCACAATATCCAGTGATTTGTCCAAATTGGCGCTAGCTCTTCATGCCGTCAAGTCTTGACGATCACGTCTTTTCAGCCTCTTAAAGGTAGAATTTAATTAAAAATTTTATTAGAATATAAAACTGCAGGATTAGAGAACGGTGAGCTAGTTTATAAAGCCACGACTAGCTACCCGTCCGGGCTTCGCACGGGTTACCATATGTGTTTGTGCACCTTTGAAACTGTTCACATTTGTGCACATTTGAGTAAGGCTGGTATTTCTTTACTATTCTCACACAGCCAGCGATAAAAAAAATAACTACTCTGGCTTATTGTTTTAATTTTGCATTATTTTCCGACTCCATCAATTAACGTGCAGTTAACAAGAAATGAATTATTAAAAAAACCTGACTGTAAATTTTTTATACATTTTTTTTTAATTTTTATGTAACCAATATCACTCTCACGACTAAGACGAATCTATTGACACTACTCACATTAAAATTCGACAAGCCGTTTAAGCTCTAGAGCGTGCCAAAGAAATATACATACAGTCGAGCAAAAAAAAAATAAAGACTTATTTGATTTTATAAGAAAATTTTTAAATTATTAGTAAAATCTGTATCTAACAACAATATTTAACTGGACTAAGTATCTTGTAAAATTTCCTTTAGTTTTACCATAAAAACAATCTCGTGGACTTCTTAGTTGCTGGTTTCTGACTATGTTAGCTCGAACAGGAATTCGGCTGTGACTTACCACTGGTATTGACGCAAGTTAATTCGTATAAGATTATGAGGCGTTATACTTGTACTATATTTTGGCTCTGCCCGTGTAAGTCGGTCCCTCATCAAGATTTAAACTATTTTCATGCCGGATTTCATTGAATATATAAAGATTAAAAAATATGTTCTCAAAAGTATAAAGAACAAAAATTGTGTCCTTACATATACGAATTGCTTAATTAAAAATTCATGTATTCAAGTTGCATTGTTTACAGTACGTTGATTTATATTATGTAGTTCATCTAAATACATAATCCTCTCCAATAGAACCAGTTTATTATCTATTAAATAGTGGTTAGACATGACTTCACAACCCAGATATCAATGAGAAACCAATATAATATGACCTGATATTCATTTATTTCGAAATATCTTACATCTAAAGTGTGATAATAATTCTTATTTATTTAATTATAGACACAAATACATATAAAACATGTTATACAATATAACATGTTGGTGTCGTCTTTTGTGTTGTTTTTTTTTTAAATTTAGTAGAGAAGTATATAAAGACAACACAGCCTACCAGGGCTATTGGTTTAATGAGTGTAGTTCCATCTAATTTTTATATATGCCTGATGGGGAACCATGAGAAGAATCCAAGAATAGTGGCCACCATACTCATGTATCACGCGAATCCCACACTATGACGGCCTAATAAGATGCTTATATGCCTGATTGATACCATCCTGGTAGATTGACTTCGATAAACAAATCAAAATCTTGGCTTGTTACAATAGTGATACAAGAAACCTGAGAACTAACTGTAGACGAATGTACACTAATCCAAACATAACATCTTTGCTACTGAAGGGCACGTCTCCGTCGCTGCGTTACAATGCAACTGTCCGCAATGGCTGAACACAAATTCACGCAATCACAGCCAAATTGTTTTTTCCATAAAACCGATATTAGAAATAATATTTATATAGTTGTATGTCGATACTCTATTTTTAACTCCCAAAACTAAAACGACTTAATATTTACTTTTCAGCCACTATAGTCGTGTTAGCCCACGCGCAAGTCGACACGATACAATCATACGGCGAGAACTTGCACACCGGCGAAGGTTTAACAACGAAAGAAAACCAACTGGTCCAGACAGAACAGATCCACGAAGCAATCTTTATGACGCTGCAGTTAATCAACGGATTGAAATGCCTGCAGGCGCGTGGGGTCGAAGAGATTCCTGAATCGTTGACATCTTTCATTGCTTTGAAAGAAGTTCAGCCCCTGGCGTCACATGGAAGCACCCTGAATCTACCATCATCGCCGGACGATAGGTTGAACTCGCTGTGGGCGCCGAAGACGAATTCTTACGGCCGGTTATGTATTTTACAAGGGTGAGTATTTTTTTAGCACAAATATAAATTTACTGAAATCAAGTTGAATGATACCTGATGATCAGCGACAGTTTTTAGTTGAAATAAAAACTTTCATTGCGAGAGCAATAGTTACTTGCACCTCAATAGAATTGTGGGTAACCCGTACTGTGCTTTTTAAGATTTGCAGTAAGTATACCACCCAGTGGTGGTCACCATACTCACTGATACACACTTGCCTGATGGAAACCATGAGCAGAACTGTCTGCTCTGATTACACATGTTACAGTCTTAAGTCTGCCAAACTGCAGGACAGTTTGTCGGCATTTATTAGGTACCTTCATAAATAAGACATATAATAAAAATTAAAATATTTTTTGTTCTCCATTCCAGATTGAGTGACGAATGCAACAACAAATCAACAGACGAAGGTGGTCTCAATTCTCTGTGTAAATGCGCAATCAAAGCCACCGAGATTCTCCTTCCCGGTGAGAAACTAACACCTCTACTGAAAGAAATACTGTACGAAGAACGCGCAGTGTCCCTCAACCAAGCGAAGTCAGTCCTGGAGTTCATGCTCTGGGGTCCTCTAGACGTGGTCCAAGGAGTGCCAGTAGAAGAAAGAGAGCTTTCTTTACAGAGATGGCTGGACCTCGAGAGGGCGACAGTTCTTCACGGCCTTGTAAGGACCAGAGTACAGTTGAACGTGTTCGAACAACTACACCTAATGTTCTTAGTACGATCAACGGCTAAAGCCATGTGTGACGCGTCGGTGTTACTCGAAAAAGCCAATGTTTATTGATTTGTACATTTGTTTAAGCTTTATCTAGTGTTTTGTGCGTAACTTGATCCATATTATGAGTTAAGTTTCATTCTTCAGTTTTTATGTAAGTAATCAAATTATTGTTATTAAATAAGCATACGCGAGACACTTATTTAAATTTAATGTAAACTTAGTTAAGTTAGGCACCTAAAGACTTGATATTTTGTAACTTGCATGTGTGTTAAAACAATTATTGCATATTGGAATGGTATTTAATAAATGGATTATTAATTTGGAATGAATGCATGATAGTAACGATACTGTCTAATTAATAAGGGACCAAGATCCGACGCTCAAAATCTATTCCAAATAATCGATTATAATTCGATTTCAATCTATGGTCTGTTTTATACTTTTTTTTGGATAAATCAAAGTCACTAGGTGCCAATAGGTAGAACTGACGGTATATACTCAATGTACTAACGACCGGTGCCTTAAATTGTATCATACGTAAGTAAATTGTATTATATCAAATGTAATTTATATTATATACGAGCTCTGTTAGGTAATGAGTTCAAATTATTAATTTACTCTTGTAAGAATCCATCGAATATGAAAATAAAACATATTTCTTAATATATACGGTTGTTTTACTGACGTTCATACGTAAAATATGAAATACTTTATGACTAGCTAAGTTGTCATTCGTCGTGTTCAAACGTAAACGTAATTAGAAAATGAACGAATGTATGGGATTAAGCCATCAAATCGCTAAGTTACATGGCCAAGACAAATAATTAAACAAGAACACAAGAGAATAAAAGCGTTTGTGATTCTAGAAAAAGAATCTCGACTCGACTCGATCGTATCGACTTCCTTGGCGGTGCAGTGGTAGTGTATGCGAATACTGTCCTTGAGGTCTCGGGTTCGACTTCCGGGTGTTTTCTATGTATGATGATACGTAAATATTTACAAAAAAAAAGTTTATATGTATATCAGTTGTCTAGTACCCACAATACAAGCTTTGCTTAGTTTGAGACTAGATGGCGTTGTGTGTTAGATGTCAGAAATATTTATTTATTTAATGAACGCAAGACACTCGTATCTTGTCTAAGGGGACTGATCAGCAAACGAAGTCTGCGGAGTAGGTGAGAGCAATGAGTTCTCTGATCTTATCTATTTTTAAACGACTTAAAAGAAAGGAAAAAGTTCTCAATTCGTTATATTTTGTTAAACGGAATTCTGTCATACTTAAAATAAAACTCGCTTATGCCGCCAATCGAAAGTACAAATCGAGTATCCGTACTAATCAATATTCTAAATTCGAAAGTAACCGTCTGTATGTTACGCTTTCACGGCTAAACCGGTGCACAGCTTTCATGGAGACAAAAGCCGCGAACAAAATCCAGTAAATTATAATTACGTACCTTATAAACGCATTTGGTAAATAATTATTTTCACGGGTATTAACGCGATCACTTATTTAAAGGTCAGTAGTACACGTCAGATAAATCCGAGGTATGTAATACGTTTAAATAAGTAATTAGTTTAGTGTGAAAATAATTATTATTATGTCACGAAACGCGAAAATTTAAAAGGTAGCAATTGGTAAACTCTGAAAAAAAACTTCTATTAGAATATACGATAAGTTATAAAATGAAATAAAATTGAAATTTTTAATACTTTATTGTCAGCTTTGCAACATATTCGATATTAAGTACCACTATGTTTGTGTTACAATAACGTTTTGCTACAATCTATAGTTTTAAAAATCAGATCTTTTTACTAGATTTACATTCAAAATATTCGAGCAACATACATACACTAGTTTTTGAAACTTAAATATGTATAAATAGGACAATACACCTTTTCTTAGTTAATCTATCATGAAACGCAATATGTTAACGTTAGCAATATATTCGAGCCCTTACCTTATTCGAAAGTCTGCAAGAAATTATTCGAATGTCTGCAATAATTTATGCCAAAATTCAGCACTTTTTTAACATGAGACACCTCGCATTTTTCTATTCAAAACATTGATACAATACCAATACACATAATACTATCAATAAACTAAATAACGCAAAAATTTTCAAACAACCAATTTTTTCAACACCTAATTCTATTACTGGAAACCACTTATAATTACTTTTATTGGTAAATATTCTAATGCTAGTAGAAAAATATGGAAATAAAAAAATCAACGTTATGACAGTTGATCAGAAAGCTAAAAATAAAACAATTTTGTGCAAGATCTATTAATTAATTAAGTTATTGAGACATGACTGTCGCATTGTGAGAAGCTTTTAATTTGTCATCAATGCCTGCAGTCAAAGGGGTAACAAAACCAATAATCGAGTGAAAAGTGAGTTCACATCGATGGGTAGGCTTAGGACAATCGTTTATATATATATGGCTGAATTTAATCTTAATAATATGTAAGATATAGTTATCAACTTTTACCATAAATAATTTTAAAATTACAATATATGTATAACTTAATAGATGAATGCATGGCTATCATCAGTTAACTAAAACAACAAAATAATATATTTTAAATGTGTTTATGGTTTAAAATAAAGATTAAAAAACAACATAATTGAAACTCAAATATCAAAGATATGAAACTAGAAAATAAAATACAAAATTAGGAACAAATCGCCTTAACATAAATCTTTAAAGTAGTAATTAAAAAGCAAATCCATACGGAATGTATTCGGCAAATATGCGAAACATAATAATTATAAGCTTAAAATATAACAATGTGCTTTTAAAATGTTAAATCCAGTACATATATATTGACTCCACAATAAAATATACAGATCAGATCAAGTAATACTGGAATATGAAGTACAACAACATAATTTAAAACTTTTTTTAATTTGACCGCTTTGCGATGTCTATAAAAACAATACTTTAAAAAAATAATACAAATATTTTTAAAATTAACACAATTATATGCCTAAATAATATTTTAAAAAATATATAATAATAGATGTAATGGTGTAGTGTTGTGCGAAAATTCAGCCAATCATGAAGCCCAATAGCCGAAAATTTGATCACTAAATTACGAACAGAGCTTAAGCCTAGTTTAAATACAGATGAGATTAATTTTCTTGTTTCATCTCAAGAAATATAAACAAAAAATATTTATGTATTTCTTGAACGTGGTCTTCCTCAAATCTCATTTACTATTTCAATTCATAATTTGTAAACATTTCACAAGCACATTTTACTACATACTCACTTCGTAATATCAATTTTAAGAAAATACAATAGTTATTTGTATACATAATACCACCCCGTTTTTCATTCGGGACAGTCAAAGATTTTTCGTACCTTAAGAACTTCATACACCATCAACAAACCCTTCATTCACCCCGCAGCTATACGGTACTTTAAGACCCAGGGCATCTACAAAATAACAGCAGTTCAATAGTATGTTCTACTATATCGACCCACCCTCCAACAGATATAAACATAATAATAAGCATATGTGGAGGAACGGATGTCATGTCCCTCCAACACAAAGGGAGGATCCTCCGACCAGGCGAGGTGATCATGCCTGGCGGGCCACTGCCCAACGGTTGATGTTGGGAAGTTGTATATATGTTAATCGGCGCGAGAACTTCTATTGCGCGATTTAGGATTGGTAGTGTCTTAGTTTTTCTTCGTTGCTCCGTAGTTCGATGTTTCTTCGGTAGATGGCGCTGTCCTATATTTTTATGTTGTTGCGCTGTATGTGGAAGTCGCCACAGCATATATTGAATTCCATCCATAATATGATATTTTACAAGCGTTAGTTATGATTTCAACTAGCAATGAAAGTTTGAGTTCAATTTGCAAGTAGAACTAAAACCACTTGTGTATTTGTTCTACGGACGTCTTTTTATTGCTTTTATATTTTTTATGGTAAGGCTACCTATTCCTCTTCAACACACAGCATCAGCCCCAAACGAGGAAACTCCTCAATAGTAAACAGTATGGCTACTAAACTTGAATTTACGTTTTAAGCTCAAGTTAAGTTTGGAGTATAAGTCTGTTCTAAACTGTCTCATAGCCTATAAAAACTTGTTCTTAAAAATGATAGTTTTTAATAGCATTGTTGCAAAATGGGCAAGAATATTTTGCTGCTAGTATTGATATTGGTCCGTGAGAAAACGCGCCGTAACCTCCTTCTATCAGATGTTCTATTTACTAATCCCTATAAGTTTGCTTTCAAGTTTCGATATGTACTTAGTGATACCCTTTTTTATGTTTTCTATATTTTACTTACACTAAATATCGTCACATTACAGGGACATGCACAGGAAATATGCACACAGACATACGACACAGAAAGAGTTAATCGCTTAGTACTAAAGTAATTCATTTAGGTTTACGGTTCGACTATGAAAGCATGTTTGTGTTATGTCATTCGACGTTTCGACTTAATTCATTATTTTGTCGACAAGAAATATACAAACTATGTACTATATACATTGCTCTGTAAAATCTTATATATTTATTTGTTAAACGTAAAGGTGCACAATTCATTGTCCTATTTAGATCATTACTTTCTGCTGAACTTTACATAAAAGCTTTGCAATCAAATCTCAAGCAACGTTCACGATAATTAGAAATTAAAATTACAATTCTTGTACCTATTTCTAATATTATGTAGTCCATAGTTGATCTTTCTTTTATTAAATACGAGTTTTCAAATATCCGAATACTCGGCTTTAAGCACGTTTTCACACAATCTGTTAATATTTTAACAAGATTATCTATACTAACAAACATTTCTGTTATTCTTGCCCATTTACACTTACAATATATTTCATTTTACATTGTTATACTTAAAACACACACTAAATTACAAACCCTTATTGAAATATACATATTGGGGTGGTTTCCCGCCTGTATTCTTTACTATTTCTTCGTAATTTTCTTTCTCGAAGCGCTTAATCGTGTCCGTGGATAGTTTGCTAAAAATAAAATGTATTTTATAAAGCTATGTAGGCGATCTATACTTATAAAAAATATAATTGTATTTTCAAATTAATATTTTTTCATTGTTTAATTGCCTGTTTGTAATTTTAAATTAACAACTTTTGACTAAATGCTTATGAAAGTACATGGCAGTTACATCAAAAAATACATTTTTATAATTTTTGTCTGCCTCGTTGCGACGGTTAATATCTGGAACGGTTTGATCGATACTTTCACTGACAGATAGCTGATGATGTAAGGAGTAACATAGTCTATTTTTTTAGACTAGCTGAGCCTCGCGGTTTTACCCGCGGTTGATGTTTTACCACGAGTAGCACAGCGGGGCTCAGCTAGTTTGGTTTATTATTCTTTGACAGATTTACTCACAGTCATTTGGTTCCACACAGACCGAGCCTGTACATGATAGATAAGTAAATCACAATCAGACACTGAAAAAATGATAGTACTCATCACACGTGCATTTTTTCTGGTTGGGAATTGAACCCAAACCTCTTGAATAGCAGTCAGGATTAATGTCTTGTAATTGTAGATAAGATACTTGTACAAGACTGATATACATATATTATGAGTTTCGAACGAACATCTAATTTTGTTTAGAAAATCGTTATCAAAACATGATTTTCTTTTCGTGAAACCAAGTTTTCAGAATACTTCTTTTTTGGAAACTGTTTTTCAATCATTGATTTTCAATGTGGCAAAACTGATTAAGGGACAATTTACATCTAACTTAACTAATTTAGAAGACAGAAACTCACCATTTTTGTGGGAACAGCGCACAGGCTGTTGGCACCATAAAGGTTAGGCTGAAAGAAGGAAAATTAAATAATTGTTACAGATCTGACACACAACGCCATCTAGTTCCATACTAAGCTGACAGAGCAACAAAACCCAGTCGTAAGGGTAACAAAAAAAGGGTTTGAGGTAACAAATATAAAAAAAAACAGTCGAATAAAATATCTTCTTTTTTGAAGTCGGTTTAAAATCTAAAAAGGTCACTAAATTTATTACACTTACAATGCACCAACAATGGCAGTCTGTATTCCTACGTGAGCCCACTTGATCTTCTGCATCCAGCATTTTGGCTCAAGGCGCTCCATGATGAACGGAAGCAACAACATTCCCGGGGCACACATTGTGATCCTGGAAAAATTAATTTATATTCATTATTGAAATATCTTGAAATATCATCATCGACAACAAGGTCTAATACACTACTGCTAGACTTAGACAGAGGCCTAAGTCCAGCAGTGGTGTATTAGACGCTGTTGACGGTGGGATGGTTAAATTTTAATGTTTATTTTTGAATATTATATTTTGGTTTCAAAATCGTTACTCAACGTAAATCCAGTATACAGTTAAAACCGCATTAATGTATTTAGGTAGTCAACAATATACATGAAAAGATTAAACTTTAAAAGACATATTAGTTGCTGAGGTTTACCTTAAACACTGTCATAACTCACCAATAAAAAAAAATATCCTGTCAAAAACGAACTACGAGCCTTTTTCATTTTTTTACTATCGGTATTGCCAGACGTAAAAATTCTAACAACATCCTACACATCATGAACAGTCATTTAAAATGTATGGTGAAATAAAAAACACATACACAAATTAATCTTTAAGGAGAGCCTTAGAAAGCACTGGTAGTTTTAAGTCTCCCTTCTAAGGTTCCATCACACTAGCCTTGGTTGATATAAGATTTGCATCAAGTTTTCCTTCTCTTACCGGTTAGGTTGTTTCACCTGGTTGTTACCTTTAATCTGATCTTAATACACCCGCATAGTGAATAAGAATAACACTATATTCTTAATCCATCACAATCTCCATTTTACTCACTTTACATAGATAGAGTGGAAGCCTCAATTAGGCAAACGTAATCCTGGACGCTATACAGCACGATAGACTGAGAACTCGAGGATGGATGCCCAAAACCGGAATGGTTAGCGTTTTTTTTTCGCGGGTTCCTTCAGCAGTGGATGACAAAAGGCTGAAGCATATGTCTCACCTAGAGGTCACGACTTGAGAAATGCCTTTCACGGGTGCAAGGCGGGATTTGCCGACGATATTACCATTTTCATCACACACATCCAGACCTAAAAAATAACAATGGTAATATTAACTCGACGTACCTTGGACGCGGCCCTCTGATCTAAAATTGAGTTTGTATTATCAGGCTGCTGATACAGATATATAATACACAGACATAGGTTTTTTTATGAACGCCCGACGTCTGCTAAACGGTCAGGATCACATATTATTAGATCAAAGAGCTGGTCATGAAAGACACATACACAACGCTAATTAGGTTTTTTCAGTTTAAATTTTCTTTGTTTAAAAAATGGCAATAATATTTAAAGTAGTCAATATTATATACATACAACATACTATATATATATGCATACAAGTATATTATACAAAGAAACTAGAATGGATCATGCAGACGAATAATTGAACTGAAAGGGAACCGAATCCATACCCCTAGACATTGAAAATTGAAACATTGATTTAAAAAAAACTTGGTTTTTAATTACTTAACCAAATTTCATTATTTTTTTTAATATCAATAACAATAATCGCTGAAAAGGATCTGGTTTAAAAACACGTTTTTAAAGACAAGTAGTGCCTTACAACTACACATAACATGTTAAGTTCGTTTTTGGGATAATGCACATTTTCACAATCCGTTACTATAATAAAAATCTGCAGAAGATTTTTTTTCGACATTATATAAGGAGGAAATATTTTAACTTGAAACTAGGAAGTAACAACACTGTATGCACACGTCGAGGCAACTGTCACATGCGCCCCTCCATCTTAAATGCTTACCTATAAACCTGTAGATATTTAGTCAAAAAATGTAAAGCTGTATCTATTTATCGCTTGTGATTAAGATAATATCCTGTAAACCAAACGCCAAACGAAGCTTCTTGAACAAGAGAACAGTGTACGAATTTGCAGTTTTCTTCATAACGGCAAACAATAAATTTTATTTTATTCTATCAGCTGGTTGGTGCAAATTCCTTACAGAAAAAAAGTACACAATCAGATGTAAGTCTTTCTTTCATTTCGAATTCTCTATAACAGAAGGACGATTATTTATTTTCTTAAATGATCGTGTAGGCGAATGAATATACGTACCTAATGTGAGTTCATTTTGCCTCATCAGTGGAATATTAACCCAGTTGGCGGCTGCCACAGCGACAAACGGCACAAATCTCTGGACAAAATTAAACAACTCTTCGATAATACTGAAAATAGCATAGCTCGCGATTGGTAAAGGATTCTGTGAGGACCGATCGCAAGTCACAGAATGTGTCAGACAGTCACACTAGGACTTGAGGATATTTTTTTTTATAAGTAAATCGTAACAGATGTTTTTACACATTGGACTTTACAGTAGGCATTTCCTATTTTTAGGCGAAAAATGTTGGTTTTATTTCGTTACATCAAATACATTTGTATTCTGATGAACTTTCGGTTGAATTTAAATTGTTAGTGAATTAACTCCTTCGTTGCCACTCTCCCATCAGCGCTGACCCTAAGACTCACTCTGGGAAGAAGTGGCGAAACAAACCACAGAAGTATACACTCAGCATTGGCAATTACATGTGAAAGCAGTGGAGAAAAGATCAGGTTCAGAAATAGAGCGCTCGACTGTCTTAGAATTATAACAAGTAAATACCTGGGAATGTGTTATTTCAACATCAAATGTATGGATATTTATACATAATATCTGTATGTATATATATGTGACTGTATGTGTGATGTTTGTAAGTAACATTCAACATTCATAGATACCTTCCAAACAGTACATTCATTAAATAAAAACAAACAGAGATAAGAAATATCCTCATCAACGGAGCTTATCAATGATTAACCTTTAATAAACAAACAGCTCGTACTTAATATAATTCAATATCTGTTTGTTATTAATAAGCATGTCAAAAAGCGTTAAATATTGACTAAAATTAAAATAGGTTTTATCCAAATACATGTATTTGAAATACCATTTTGGCAATTGGCAATTGCTTCACTAAAATTAGAGAATTTTTATTTTACTTTCGCAATAACATAATTAGTACCATTTTCTTGCATTACTTCCATATTTTTGAAATATATGGTTGAGTCGTGGTTCGTGGTCAGCACGATGTCTTTAAATATTAATGTTTTTTTTAATATTATATTTTCGTTTCAGAATCGTTACGCAACTTTAGTTCAGTATACAGTTAAAACCACATAAATGTATTTAGACGGATCAACGATATACATAAAAAGATTAAATTATATTTAAAAGACATATTAGTTGCTGAGGTTAACCTTAAGCACTGTCGTGACTCACAGATAAAAAAAACTATTCTGTCAAAAAACGAACGACGCGCCTTTTTAATTTTTTTTACTAACGGTATTACCAGACTTAAAAATTCGATTCGAACGATATCCTACACACCATGAACAGTCATTTAAAATTTATGGTGAATTAAAAAACTAACATACACAAATGAACCTTAAAATTAAAAATTAAACATTATGAGCTGTTAAGTGAAAACAGACACAGTTTAGATCGATTAAATTGAACTAGATTTATTTTAAAAACGACGTTATCAACTATTTTAATGTGTGTTAATACTGTATTGGTCAGTTCTGTGGTTTCGGTCCGCAATTGAAATTCTCACATGTTTATACAATGGTTGAATAAATATTTATTAACACGCATGTATATTCACAAGTAAATGCGTATTAAGTTGCCAAATTTTGTAACATTTGCGTGGTAAAACATATGTTTGTTAAGGTCCACCCAGTTAACAGATTAAAGAGAGAAATGGGTGTTTGGCAAAGAGAGAAAAGAACAGAGTTACGAAGGAAAGCAATCGCAGTCCTTTAAATTTCCTGCCCACAAACTGTGTAATTTAAGTTAAAATAAATAAAATTAAAAAAAATTGTTTAATCTCTGAAACTACAAAACCGATAAAGTATCAAGCGATTAAAAATAATTGCATTGTCATCAGATTTAAAGGTATATGTCCAATTTCAGCTCAAACGGAAATCGGAAAGTTTATCAAATTTAACTTGCAAGATTTGATTACAGACAAACATCGGGACAGGTGAAACTAAATAAAAGCTTGTAATAGAGTAGGTACATATTGTACTCTATAGCATGATGTCGTATCTATAACAATAATAGAAGATGTTTAAATCCTCCTTATGACATAATGGTCACTATACTAGTGCCAGTCACGCATACAATTATGAAGCAAATTTACCGATTATGGTAACCAAAAATGTCGACTATTTACTGTTAACATGTTGGTATCCCCAAAAACTATATTCTTTTTTATAATCCATGCTCTTTATTTATCTCTTTCGAAATAAGATGTACTCTATTTCTTATAATAAGAATTGGCAACCCTAGTTAATATACGATTAGTTTTAAGTTTTTTTTTTCTGTGGAGTGCTATTGCCCCTAATACCCTACCCAAACACTTTAATCGGCTCTTACGACACCCATGGCTTATATATCAGTGGTGACATTTCCTATTTAATACAGACACCTGTTTCTGTTTATAACTAGCCGTCAAATAGTCGTAAAGTCATAAGTCGAAATGAATGTTACCATGAAATCGGACTTAGCATGTTTCTACCATGAGCGTTATAAAAAAAAAACTTACAGCGAGGATAGGGTTCTTGGCGCGTTTTTGCACACCATACTTGAACACGAGGGCTGCTCCCATAGCGGCTGAGGTGGCTGATACGTAAGCCACACCCATTTGCGTAGTCGTCAGGGGGGAGTTGGCATTCCGGTTGGTGTAGTTCACGAGCGCATTGAATGACTGGTTTACCCATTGCCAGAATACTACAGCGACGGGTGTTCTGAGACAAAAAAAAAGCAAATTGATGGACATGTGTACTTCCAATTCAAAATCATTTATTCAATTAAAACACTAAGTGACATTTATGAACGTTAAATTGAAGCTACAGATAAAAATCATAGATCGACACAAACAGACGCCAGATGCACTGTATTGTCAAGGTGAATTACGTGAAAACATCAGAATTGCCTGCCTGTGTAGATCCATAACTTCCAATTTCCAAATTGCGTAGGGCCTTATGAGAAGGAAGCTGGCAAAGAAACCTAATTTAAAACATGTATAAGTGTGTGTTTTAACAATTTGCAATCCAGAGGGTGAACTGAATTCGAAGATTGAACTAGTTGTCAGAATATTTGAGGGCACTGACTGCCCAATAACGATTGCGAAAGATATTCGTGACAACCGGGACCGACGGCTTAACGTGATCTCCAAGGCACAGGCGTGACATTATGTCAAACTTCTATACTCCAGGCTGTTATTTAGAATTCCTTGTAAACAAAAATAACAACACTTTCGAACCGAGTCGTGAATCAAACCCGAGACCTATTGGTCGACAGTCACTTACGCTAACTAACCGCGACTTCGCTGACAGTTTTTCTATCCGAGAATGGAAACCTAAAAAGGATAAGTATCTTCTGGTTTAAAAACGAAGTTATTACATAATTGACTGAATTGCATATATCAAAGAGTTTTTCTATTGGTTAGACTTTCACTCTATTTAAATTTTGAACCCACATTATTGTATGTTCATATAGATAAATGTATTTCCGAAGATTGTATGACTTACTTGTCGAACCATACACGAGTGAGACCGTGGAGCTAAATAAAGATATGAAACAAAACGTTCTTCTATATTACCAAGAGATATATGACAATGGCCATCACATTCTATAAGCTTGTATAAACACATAGAACCAATAATAGTAAACCTTTGAGCGTTGGTTTTATTGTTCTTACGACATGTAGACTTAGTACATCTAAGTATATAGCCAAGGATGCAATTATACATCTTAAAATACTGCAAACATTACAGAATTAAGTAAGCATTAAGAAAGGAATTTTGGAAGAAGGAAAGGGTAAATTAGGAGATGAAAATTTGTATGAAACTGTTTATTCATGAGATGGATTTAGAGCTACACTGTTTATTGGAATGCATTATAATATCTATTAATGCACGAGCGAAGCTGCGGGCAAAACCTAGTTGAATATAATTTCATTTGTTTTTATCCAACTACCGCGAAACCAAAAGGGAGGGTAATAGTTTCGTAAGTTTTGGCAGTCTATGAATTTTATGTTCCACCGTAACTCCTAAACTACTGAACCGATTGTGATGAATGAGGTGTCAACAGATTCCTAATAATTAAGCAGTTGACATAGGAAACAGGCTAAATAAATTTTATGGTTTTTAGTATAACATTTTCTTGATAATGATGATCGTTTGGGCCCTAGGTACACGAGCAGACAGGTCACTTGATTGTAAGTGCCTACTCATCCCGTATCAAGTCACGATTGAATTGTCGACCTTGTGTGTGCCCTCAGTTTTGCTAAGGACCTTTCAGTTTCTTTATTCATAGTAGACAATATAAATAATTGAAAACTGTTGCCAATATCGAATACGTAAATAAATCTATTTTAGTGATTTCCGTAAATGCTTGCAATTTCTAAGCCACGCATTCCTTGGCAACACTTTTGTCACGTCACGTCAAATTCACGCCCTCCATGCGCGTGATTGTCATTTCGTTCAGCTCATGGAACCATGTGAGACTAGCTAGCTGGCTATACAAATTAATAAAAGTGGAGTGTAAATGCACATGTATACAAAGTACATTTACATTTTTTTTTTGTGTCATTGTTTAACATGTCTGTTTGTTCGGCTAATCTCTGGAACGATTCTACCGATTTTGCCGCGACTTTTATTGGCAGACAGCTGATGTAATAAGGGGTAACTTAGGCAACTTTTTGCGATTAGCTTCGCCCCGCGGTCGAAAAGGTACAAAAAGGAACCGTGGGACTCAGCGTATAATATCCAAAATAAAGACCCGGTTATGTATTTCGTGTATAACAACAATACAATAACAAAGGCGCTTATAGCCCAGTTGCACTCGGTGATTAGAAACAATCACCGAGGGTAAGCAACGACGGCGTGGTCAGTACTTGGGTGACTGCTGATGGCATGATACCATAAGCGTCTCCGTGATTTGAAACGGGACTGTTAAACAGTCAGACCCGGATGTTATCATAGGATAACAGTCGTGAAGCTTAGTTGGAGGCCTTTGGGCGGTTTAAAAACATCCAACGACAAGATAACGTAGCCACAACGTAGTATTGCCAATCCCAAACCCGCACTAGGCCAGCTTGGGTATGTATGTATCTTAGCCCTCTCCTGAGAGAAGACTCGATCCCAGCAGTGGGACGTTATGGGTTGTTGATGATAACAATAACATTATTACAAGTAAGTATGAATTAATTATATATTTTTATACATAAAAAATATATAGTTCTAACATGAGTTTCCAACTTTCAAAATAACGACTTGCCACAGTTTCTCAGTACTTCAAATCCTTCCTTAATGGAGCTTATAACATAAAAAAAATTAGCTGCAATTTCAAGTGTACGACCCCGGCAGTTTACTATTGTTATGGTATAAACATTTGAGCCTTATATGTGCAAAATTTTTGAGTTTTTTTGCCTACACAACAAAATTTAATATGTTCAAGTTTGTGATTGTGACACAAAAATAAATATTAATCTCCAGGTCATACTATTTTTGTGAGAGAAATCAATCTATGTGCTTTTCATAGATCCACTCTGTCAACTTACTGAAACAACATTTAAATTGGTGCATCTATTTAAAAGACATTAACAATACGGCTGACGTATCTTGACGAGTACGAACTTCGCGCAAAAGGTTGCGCAATAGCCTTTTTAAAGAACAAAAATGATGGCATGAGGCGACGTACATTAGGCGGACGATTGGGCGGTAGTCTAGGCTACAGATTGAACATAAGAAAACACAATCGACCCTTTATTCAATTAGTTTTATTTAGAAGTTATTGAATTTTGTTTATATAACATATTAAACGAAATAGATTTACAAACACGACAATACGTCTGCTCGCTTGCCTCCTATATCATAAAAAAATCGTAAATTTTTTTATATTTGATAAACGCGATTTCGACTTTGGTAGAAACACTATTAAAAAAAATATTGTCTCAGTTGAGAGACATGATTTACTTAAATACCAGTTATCTAATTACGTCTACTAGAATAACAACTGTTTCAGAATATCTAAAACCTCCTTATAAAATTGAAAATAAATATATTTTTACCACTTAATTTCAATCGATTTGAATAAATATCGATCAAACAACACACTCAGACACATATTGGACATCTCTTTTTTGGTTACTACATGCTTATTGGTTACTTCGAGTGAACGTGCGCTTGAGTTCGCAGAGCCTATGTTCAGACTCGCCAAGATACGTCGGTCGTATTGAAGTTACTTTCAATTTCCGAACAATATGATATATTATTATACACATCGTCTATTGTATCGACGATCGTTTATAAAACGACGACAAACGAACGACGAAAGTTACACAAGGAATATGTAAGTAAATGTCTAGCATTCACCATGGTGTCAATTTAGGTCTTGCCTCTTTAGATTTTGTCAATAAACTTTCTACCTCACGAATAACACTTTTTTCCTCTTTTTTGTTTACCTGAAAAAGTGTTTTGAAACACTTCGTAATGATACTTGTAGAGTTTAGGTATGTGTAAAAAAATTATAAATTTCATAGATTTTTTAGCATTACTCGCTTTTGCTCACAGATTTTTTCCAAATCCAGAATAACCTATAAGCTTTTCCAGGCTACAATTCAGTCGCTTTCATGCTATGCAATAACAATCAAACATCTATTCTAACAAAGTTTTGCATTTTTAATATAAATTGAAAGTTACCTGTACCACTGCAACATAGCACCCGTGACCAGACACCCTCCGGGCATCTGAAAGGACATTCTGCCGAACACATTCTGAAGCTCACCACTGTCGGGGTGGAAGGCTGATTCGTAGAGAGTCTTGGCTCGAACTACATCTTCGAATTTTGTACCAGCTGGTTCTTTGCCGGCTCTACAAGAAAAAAAAAGTAGCCTTAAAATTCTAAAACATTTATATATATTACCTGAAAGCGTACGCTAATGTCGTTCCTATTATAGGCTAGATGACAACTTAGTCAGATGAGTTACTATTTATTGTCTGTCAAAACAATAACTTTGTACGAAATGTGTACTAAATACAAACTTGTGACGTCACTGTTTTAGACTACTCAATTGAGCAATGTTTATTTGACTAAAATTTATAATAAAAATGAAAAGCGGTAATAGCTTAAATATATTTGCCGAGATGTTTTCTTATATTCGTTTTAATGAAAGAGATATCGGTATATTATTACGATACAGTCATCTACCTCATTGGGTGAACTTGGGTTTGGCTAAGAATTCTAAGACGGACAATTCAGACGCATTTTATACAAAACCTCCCATGTTTTGGTAAAGAGAGGGATGGGATTTGGCCCTTTGGTAACCTCATTCACCCGGTGAAACGCAAGGAAATTATCATTCTGTTCGAGCCGACCAGTATGTGTCAAAATAGAGCCCTGTTATGGTTAACATTGAAGAAACAGGTGGCTTTTTATAGAAAGCAAAGATGTCTGTATTGGAATGATGATGAAACACGTAAGACCTCATATTAAAGCTTCGAAAGTCGTATCAGTTCAGAAATTCTATATTGAAAAGGAGAAGAATAAGTATTTTTGATCCGAATTTAATTTAAAGCTTAGGCAACTTAACTTTAATGTTTAAACTTGACATAAAACAGAATTAAATTTACAACGAGAAGTACTCACTTGTATTTTAGATATAGTTCTTTTGCTGCCAGTAGTTCCTCCTCAGACGTTAAAGTCAGAAGCGGGTTGGTGATGGCAGCGAAATGTTTGAACCTTCCAACAAAGGTGCTCTGGTCATACAGGGGTTGGGTTATGTCTACTCTCGCCATTCTGTGGACAAAAAGTGTTGTTAACATTATTTATACTAACGCTAAAGATTCGCGAAATATTCCGTGAATGTTGAGAATTTCCCTGATCGACACCATGTGTTTAGTAAGGTTTTGAATTTAGTCGCCGAGTTATAGAAGACCCTTTGAATGTGCCATGTGCTGCCGTCTTGAAGTGTAGTATTCTCTACTTATATATAAAACTATCCTACGCTTGATCATTCCCCAGTCGTGTCGAATAGCCGTCCCATCGGTTTTCATTGGCTAAGATGTAACGATATTTGGATAAGACGTCAGAAAAATTAAGCCGCACACCTCAGAGACACATATGCTACATTATATTTTCCTTAATGAACCCGTGCGAAGACGGGGCTTGTGCCAGTATAGGTAATAATCCGGATGGCGTAAGAAAGCGGTTCCCGGATCTCTCCCGTCTCAGGCGCAGAGTGGCACACCGTGTGGTTTTTTAGTCGGTTCGATTCCGACACACCGCCCCGCCGCAAGCCCCGGTGGGGTGAAGGCCCGAGGGGGTTTTAACAAGTAAAAAAAAAAAGTATAGGTAATAATGTATGCCTTTGTGCTCTTAGACGTTCAATCAGTTAGGCTGTAAGTTGACTGTAACCACTTGGTTATTTGTTGGAATGAGGTGCCTGTTGTGTGATTTAGTTAATGACCTTTAGCATTTATATATATTTTGTTAGTTATGTTTATATTTATAAAGACAACTTTCGCACTAGGACATAAAAGATATCCAATGTGGGGTTTGAACACGGGCGTAGCCAGGTTTTAGTTTCGAGGGTTTCAAGATGTGACTATGTAATTATTACGAAAAAAAAAGAGAGGTATAAAAAATATCAATGATGTAGAAACATTTTGTTGGAACCCCAAAAACCATCTCTAGCTACGTTTGGATTTGAACCCGCGAGGTCGAGATACCCACTTAAACCAATACGCGATTTGTGCATTCTGTAAGTGACCGCCGATAAACACCATGCAAGTCAAACCAGAAGTCTTAATTCAAACTACGAATTCAAAGTTATAGGTAGATATGACTACTTATTTGTCAATGTGTACATACTATACACACAGACAATCCCTGACCTTTGCAAACAAATATTTGCTCAAAGCGGGATCGGACTCCCCACCCCACGTGACGTCACAGTAGTGCGGTATATACCAGTCAACACACCTTATGGTGTTGCGTAAGAAAATAACTACCATATACTGGCATCTATCATATATTACTATTGATATATGAAAGATGCTAGTATTTGGCAGTAGACCCACGGTCAATAATTTATGATTTTCGGTCCCATTATTTTTACGGTTTTTTTGGAATAACTGGCAAACGAGCAGACTTATCGCCTGATGGTAAGCGATTACCGCCGCCCATAGATACTTGCAACGCCAGAGACGTTCCAGCCTTTGAGGGATTGAAGCATGGGCCTCCGGTACTCCGGTACATGGTACTCGGCGAAACACAGCGCTAGCGCTCTTTCACACCGGCTTTCTTTGAGGCCGTGGAATCACTCCGGTCGAGCCGGCCCATTCATGCCACAGCGTGACTGAGTAGACTTTGTTATAGTGCACTTTGAGAATATCCAAAATATAAAAAGTGAAGATATAATTATAATAGGGTAATCTAAAAAGAGCCTAAATTTTTGCAAATTTACTTACAAATATTTATGAAATTCCGCAGGGTCTCTTTTTTATCGGATAGGGAGCAATAGCGGATTACAGGTACCCATGGACACCCGCAACACCAGAGGCGCCACAAGTACGTTGCCAGTCTTTTAAGAAGTACGAAGTACGCTCGTTTCTTAGAGGATTGAAGGTCGTATTGGTCCGGGAATACGCAGATGATAGTTCATTAATATCACAGGCGTCACAAGTACGTTGCAAGTCTTTTAAGAAGTACGGAGTATGCTCGTTTCTTGGAGGTTTGAAGGTCGTATTGGTCTGGGAATTCGCGGATGATAGTTCATTAACACCAGAGGCGTCACAAGTACGTTGCCAGTCTTTTAAGAAGTACGAAGTATACTCGTTTCTTGGAGGTTTGAAGGTCTTATTGGTCCGGGAATATGTAGATGATAGTCCATTCCACAGTTTTGTTGTGTGAGTCAGAAACTTTTCTTATGGGTCTAGGATGAGAAGTAGGGTCATCCCATGTGGGCAAGTAATAGTAGTTTTCTAACTGTACAACTTCTTCAAGACTACTTAAAACTATGATTATATAATACTTATAGTTCATTTTGTATAACAACACCGAGTCTACTGGAAGTAGAATAAAGATGCAACCGCTATGAAATCAAAAAGTCTAGATTAAATTAAAATACATTATTATAAACATAAAAGGTTATTAATAATACTAATTCAATGGAAACTCTTATGAAGGCATATATATTCTAAAACGTACAATGGCCCAATCAAGAGGCTAAGTGCAGAGACAGCCCGGGAAACCAAACCAAATATTTATTCAGACTATTTGTTGCTCAATATAGCCAAACTTATTCAACAACTCTGACGGCTGAACAACAAATTGCATGATATGTTGGATTGGTACTAGTCTATTTTGTATTTTCATTGTCAAATTGATGACACAAGCAAATACCTAGTCAAAGGCTTATATTGCATATTTTTCCTTAAATTTCAAAGCAGTAAAATAATGGCCTATGACATCAGACCTCCAAGATTTCTTCTAGAGTAGGTAGTACCTACAAGCAAAATTTAAGCCATAGATAGACTACAATAGCTCTACGGGATATGTTAAAAGGAAAATAACATGGAAGCTGTACTGGCTTGGAAAAATTAGGAAAAATTGAATTAGTAACAATTCAATGTCATACAGCAAACTACAATATTTGCAATAGAGAATAAAATTGTTTATGATGTAATAATTTATTTAAAAATAATAAGATTTGAATGTTTATTAAAAACATGCTTCTTAAATTATCTCCAACTGTAATGCACCACAATAACTTTGCTATATATCCTTTTTTATTATTTTACTTTTGCTATACATCTTTTTTTTTGTTTTGCCTTTGCTATATATCCTATTTTATTATTTTGCAGTGTTTTTCTTTCACAAAATTGAAGTAGCTAACTTTGAGTACTACCAATTGAAAAACAAAAAAATTAAAACTGTATGAGGTTTGTACCACTCGAAATTAATTCAAATTTGAATAGTTCATGCTTTTGTATTCAAATGATCATTTGTAATGAATTTTGATAGAATAATCTTAATATAATTAGTTTTTAGGGTGCCATACCTAACAAATGAAAAAACAGAACCCTTATAGGATCTCTTTGTTGTCTGTCTATCTGCCTGTTAAGGAATACATGGAGGCATCAAACTGAAATTCAGCTCTGAAAAAACCAAACTTCTAAGCCAATGCAATGAAAAGATACAGCCATTTGTGCTGCTAATTTTCATCACCTGCTAGGGAATCAAAGCTACAGGATACTTCCAGTGAATCCAGAATATTAAAATTTGGTATGAAACAACGGTTTACGGCACAGATAAAGGAAAAATTGCGATTTAAGTTACATTATATAATAAAAATATTTTTAATAATTTCATCTACCCCTCTCTTCTTGAATGTTATTAAGCAATAAAAATACCACAACTTTTATTTATTTACCTATAGGTTTGTACGGAACCCTCGGTGCGTGACTCGCACTTGGCCGGTTTTTTTCACTTGGACTGTGCTTAGCGTAATTGATTGGGAAAATTATCAAGTGTAAGTGCTAAAAAAACTTATGAGACGGCGAGACCTTACTAACACTTACATATAGACCTTGAACATATCGCAAATAACGAAACCGGACAAAATTACAATTTGATAAATTGGTACCGTATAATTTAAGAGTAGATTATGTAAGTTTATACACTACATACATAAATATTCTGAAATAAATATTTTATGGTAAGTTATATAAAGAAACTGTACTTACGTTGATAGTATACTATAGTTGCACAGCGAATTTTAAAAATTAAAGTGCCCGAAATAATCTGATCTCGTACGTCGATATGTGTAATATGTTCGAATGAAACTATACAATTTAGTTTAATCTGAAAATGTCAAATTTTGCCGACTGTCAACTTGGAATCAGTTTATGTCAATCTCCAGATGTTGCCATATTGCACTGTGCATAAATGTTTTTTTTTTTGGCGAAATACGAGATTTTTCATGTCATCCACATTTTTTGTATTTTTTTTCATTAATTTCATCACGACGAAGACTTGAAGACTCGAAGACTTAGAATTGAAGACTTGAAATTCTTGACATTGGCAGAAATAGCTGATCCGGCTGATTGCCATATCATCAAAAGAAGAAAGTTTTTTTTTATTACTTAAGGAGAAAACCAGCAGAAGGATCAAAGGGAAGCGACTGAGTACCGTCAATTGTCATTCATATTTATACATTAACGCCTGCTACTTAAAGAATTACAAGCATGTTACTAGCCATTAATGTAGGAATAAGCTCTTTTTGCAGGTTTATATGTTATATATATATTCGACGTTCAACTTAAACACATTGTACCCAAACATCATTCCACACACACAATACACACAATGTTTTTTTTATCAAAACAAAACATCTAATGATTTTATCAATTCAGGGGACTGCTTAGGAAACTTGACCTTTATGCTTGAAAACGACATGAGCGGTAGTATTCAAGATCATGCTTCTTCTACCGTCATGTCGTCAAAATATCAAAAATTAAAAGACTGAAAATTACGAAAAAAGCTGTAAACGCCTGATTTAAAAAAAAACAGTTTAAACTCCTCCACTATCTACTTACTATCACGATTCCACAATAATTATGCCGTCATAAATCCTAACTTATCAATATAATTTGCAAGTGTGCTTTTTACTTTCGTTGACAATTGGCAAATCTGTCAATTCTGAACCCTTATCTATGAAGTAATAAAATATGGCGGCTGTCGCAGAAACAGCCGATATGACGATAAAAAAGGATTCTCAAATACTAGTGAATGTTGAAGAAGCTCTTGCAGATTTAATTGTTGTTTCTTATTGCACAAACGATAAAAAGTTTCAAGGTGTGCTACTGGACTCCAGTAAAGGGTAGGTGATGAAAATACAAGATACTGTCTTTATCGATTATTGACTAAAACATGTGAAATTTATTCTAATTAGACTGTATTTTGCAGTGACTTACCTTTTGGAGTGTACAGCCTCCATCCAGCCTTTTCCAAAAAAGCTGAACCGGTCGATGAAAAAGATAAATTACATTCCGTTAGTCAAAGGTTTACATATCAAGAGCCTCAATATGCGACTGAAAACATACAAAGGTCCAAAAAGCCTGGGCCGAAAGGGAAACAGCAGCAAAAGATGACTGTGCGACTGCGACCTCGAAAGGTATTGTGTTCAAATTGCAAAGGAATCTGTAACGAAAACAATGAAAATGTAGACGTGTCTAAAAAGCGTAAGGTAGAATCTGATGAGGATACACCGCAGTACTCTGAGTCATCAAGTGCAGTGAAAAAGTATTTAGTCGGTGGCATGCTTATTCCTAAGTTGTCTCGGTTGCAACCAAGTGAAATCTCGAGTGCCATCAAGGGTGCACCTAAAAGTTCCATTAAAGCTAGTGAAAGACAAATAAAAGATGATAAATCGAGCACTGAGCCCCAAACTCATGAATTAGCTTTTGTTAGTGTCTCTGATGATATTGATGGGGAAAAAGACGAATTAAAAGATGACAATGATATGTCATTTAGTTCTATGTTTTCGAGTGCCAGGACATTGAAGATATGTTTCGGAGAAGGAGAAGGCACTGTAGTTAAAATACCACCCCTTTCAGGAGATTTTAATGAAGATTCAGGTGTTTCATGTGATATGGGAAAGCCCACTAAAGCAGCAAAAAAAGCACTCAAGAAAGCAAAAAAACAAGCAAAGAAAACGAGTTCAGAACCTGAGTCACCAAAACATGTTGGTGCATTGTCACCTCACAATAATGTTACAAGTCCAATGCTAGACCCTTTAGAAAAAAAACATAAGCATAAAGTAAAACACAAAAAGAAATATAAGAATCAGAAGAAAAGAGATGAAAATACAAGCAAATGTGTAGATAGTGAGCCAATGGACTATTTCAGTAATATCAAAGAGCACTGTATGAAAAAAAACCTTTCAATAAACCTAAGAAGACTCAGTAGTAATTCATATGAAAAGAGAAATGAAAATGATATTATAGAAAGCAGTTCCGAGGACTGTGATAATGAATTGGTACCAGATTTTCCTGCCACTGGTACAGAGGGAGGTGGAGGAAGTTTGTTAAGAGTTTCTCCTGGGGATATAGTTTGGGGTAAAGTGGTTGGATTCCCGTGGTGGCCTGGCCGGGTTTTGAGTGTTACGCCAACATCTAGGGCTCATGTATCATGGTATGCTTCTACAACATCATCTTTAATGTCATGCGATAGCTTGAGCCCATTCCTAGAAGATTACAAGGTATGTAGTGTATTTTTTATAATAATTTATGATTATATATGATTTTTCCTTTTATGGTATTACATATACAGGGTGGAATTTTGTAATGCCAGGAGGGAAAGTATTGTTAATATTGAAAATTTCACTCAAAGAAAACGTTCCTTTATTTTTGAAAACAAAGAAAACACATTTTTGAAAGATTGTTTTAAATTACCATGGTCATTATGGTCATTCTAATGGGTTCATACCAGTATCATTGATTTCATACCACACATTATTATTAGCCATTTACCATTTTGCTGCTTTCAGTGACTATATTAGGAAATATTTACATTATCTTTAAAGAAGGCATACAACTGTGTCCAGCATGCTTATCAATATTTACACGTACTTTTTTATTGCTACATGCAAAATAGAGGGGAAGGTCTGAGCATATTTAACTGGACTATCAAGGGAGTAAAAAATTAGATTTTATGGTTATATTCCTCTGACTCATTGGTCACGACTGGCAGTTAGTCAGTAAAATAATTGCTGTAGTTTTTAAGTTACTTTTTAACCATTTAATTTTGAAAAGTAATATAATGTGTAAGGAGTTTGATGTTTTCTCGTCATTATTGATTTGGTATTTTTTTCTTTAAATATCAGTAAATCATCATCAATTATGTGAGGTGGAAAATGTGTAAATATTGATACTTATGAGGTACTTCAATAATAATAATATATTTTTTAGACTGCCTCGGTGGTGAAGTGGGAGTATATGCTATTGCTGTGTCAATGTGCCTGTAATGACAAATGTATGAATGATCTGCAAATATTTATTTTCTATGTATAATATGGATGTATTGTCAAAAAAAGGATTTAAATTCTATTAGTCATTCTAGCTTTCCTTGTACAAGCTCTTGTTTAATATTAATAAGAAAACAAATTTTTAAGGCCAAAATATTTTTTGTTTGTTTTTCTTGAAAAAGTGACAAAACTAGTTTTGATCTTGAATCGTGGGCTGGACTTCCGCAACTCGATGACTTTAATGGCGCAAAATAGGCGCGTAATGGGTCGGCATTATTCTTTTTTTTTTTTTTTTTTACTTATGGAAACCCCCTCGGGCCTTCACCCCACCGAGGTTTGCGGCGGGACGGTGTGTCGGAATCGAACCGACTAAAACCACACGGTGTGCCACTCTGCACCTGAGACGGGAGAGATCCGGGAACAGCTTTCTTACGCCATCCGGATCAGGGTCGGCATTATTCATGCCAACACAGTTCCTCCAGGAAGCCTAGCTAAACCTTTATGTTGCCGATGACATCTGGAAGTGACCTCGACAATCTGAGTTCAATCAAGGCAAACAAAACTATTTTAATATTTTTGTTTCATTTTTAAGAAATTAAAATGAAGAAAATTATAATAAAATATAGAAATAATAAAGTTGTTGTTTATGTCTCAGGCACGCTTCAACAAAAAGAAGCGAGGCGCGTACAAAGAGGCTGTAAAACAGGCTACTGCAGAAGCTAAGAGGAATGAAACTCAGAGCGAAGATCCTCTAGCAAGTCCCACCCACAACTTAACACCCCAACAGATTGATGTGTTCTCATAAATGTAAGGAGCATCCGAATTTATTAAAATTCATGTGATATTTATAATTACTCAATTTGTCTGCACAAATTATAGACTGTATATATTAGTTCTTATAATGAAAATATTTCTTTTTTGTGCATTACTTTATAAATTTTATTGGAAACAAACGGTTTAAGGTCATGTAAATAACTGTTTCAATGTATATTGATTAATAAGTGTGTTTCAGTGAGAAGTTGAAGTGAAACTTAGCAGTTAGTTTTACAGAAGTAAACTGTGTTGTGCAGGGAGGGTTTAATCGAAAACTGGACTAATTAATAATGCCAATTCTTCTAAATTATATGTTATTTTTTTTAAAAGAGCTCTAAAGAGGTTATGAGTTCAGATTTTGTTGTTTGTGTATTACACGTTTTTCTAGGAAGATTTTAATAACATGGGGCCTAGTGCGATTTTATTTTATATTTAAATAGGCTCTCGAGGTTTAGCACGTTCGACGCTGTGATTGGTTAAGAAGGTTTCAGTGCGGACCAATAGCAAGACCGCACGCGCTTTAGAGTAGATATGAAATAAACTCGCTCTAGGGACTCTGATGGTTACTAAATATGAAATTTTGTTTTGTGAGATGTTTTTCTTACAAGAGTATATATACAATTTTTTTTTACTAAAACAGTACATACTTCGATTTTGTCTTTTACGTAAAACGTTTCTTTGAAGAGATTACTTAACATAATATTTTGTCAATTTTATTTCAATTCAAACTTTAATATGAAGATTATTATTCTATATTATATAGTATTACTATTTCTGGCATTCTAATACGTTTTTCTAAACAAATTATTAATACAGATCATTTTAGACAGTTCAGAACGGACGGCTTTTGCGGATTGCATCATTTCTGCACATCATTATCCAATTTTAGTTCTTTAAAATCATGGTCATAGCATGTTCTCGTTTTCAACACTGCTATTGTTTTGTATGTGGCCCATAAGACACAAATTCTCGAAGTGTCGGCTGTATAGCTGATTCTCTGTTTTATTATCATAAGGGATAAATACCCTGAGTTCAACCCCTAAATTTCCACAACATAGAACTTTGTACTTGAGAAAACTGTGGGGTCAGACTCACGTCCATGAAAATTTGTCAATCTTTTTCATTCTTGCCTTTGCCCACTTTAGGGGGGGGTCGGCTATCATTAGTTCTGACATTCTGACTAGGGTTGTATGATCGGGCAAACTCTCCTCTCTCAGAAATTTGGTCAAACTGTCACCAAGTTCATAGAGGGCATCTTCATCTGTCTTCTGCATTCTAGGTAGGCTTTACGCAGGACGTGGTGACCTATCCTAACCAGTCCATATCTATTTCTGACATTCTTTAAACATTCAATAAAAAAAAATTGGCACATTATTCAATGTTTTGTGTAATAGGCGACTATCCATCGACTGATGATATTCGTAAAAATGTTCTTTACTCGTATTTAATAAAATGTTTGATGTAATTAATGTCTAGAATCGTCATCTTGCATTTATAAAAAGAGGGTTTTGGAATTGGATTAAGGATGATTTGCACTCGTTGATGTAGAGCATCCGTTAGACCAGATTCCAGTCGATCGTCTCATTGAACATTGCCTTTTAAGAACGACACGTATACATTTACATTTTCTAAACCCAATATCTTTGACATGTGTTCCTATTACTATTGATTGTCGTTTATCAATATTGATTATTATTAATTCCTACAATTGTAATGTTAGCAGTCTCATATTATATCTGCACTTCAGATTGTAGCGCAAGCACTAAACATGTGAGGTTGTAAATCACTGTATCTTGTATTTGAAACAAAAACTAGTCCCGAGGGTAGACTGGCAGAGAATATCTGTGTCCGCTATTGTACATTTTGTGCATAAAGGTATAAATAATTGAAGATAATGGAAACTTGCATGAATAAAACACAGCTAAAACCAGGCCGCCATGGTGTGGGTCACCATGCTGCATTGTTGCATGTTCTGCATTCCCAATGAGTATGGTGACCACCACCCCTTTGATTCTGCTCATGCTTTCCATCAGGCAGAGCAGAGTTACTGTGGCAGGCCAATACATATAAAAACTTTAAAATCAATAGCTTGTTGAATAAGCACAGACATTGGACATATTGTGTCCGTACCTTGCGAAAAAATTCTCAGCTCTAAAAGATGGCTGTATCATTGTAACACATAGCCTACATACTATAATACTGGTTTCTTATCAATATAGTAATAAGTAGATATGAGGATTACTTAGATTAGGATAACTTTGATGACAGCCTTCAAATGATAGAAATATCGAAAATTGCCAAGGACACGTAACACATCTACCTGAATACATCACGACTTTCACTTTCAAAGCATTAATTGAAGCACGAACATATGTTTTAGGCGTTGAGTGTACTTTGTAAATATAGGTGTTTGTAAATATGCGTCATTGACTCCGCGTTTAAATTGGCAATTGTTTAAGAATCACGTTTCTTCATATACGTGTTTGCAATCGGAACCATGAAACAAGTGTTCAATTTAGTGTTCATTGTATGAAATTAGATGCAATAGCTCAGAACATAGTAGCTTTCGTATGTAAAATAGTTATTGGTATACTTTATATGCCATGAATGAATGAAGTCTGATACAGCTTTGGATAGGCCCTTTTTAAATATATAGTTGTGTAATATGGAGTAATAACCAACATTTACGTTTGCAATAGCGTTGGTTGTGACAAGTTTGACCATTATATCAAAAGTAATTGCAACTACAATATTTTCAATGGTTTTTAAATAGTATTATCCACTCAATATAATCAGTAGTGATAAATAGAATTTGATTATTATATTTTAATTCTTTCTCTTTGTTAAAGTTTAAACGACTGGAATAGGTGTGATTGATGGTATTTCTTTAATACGATCGTGGGGGGGGGACCAAACTGGATTTTTTCATAGCAATCACTACCTACGAAGTTGTTTAATAATTGTATATTTGATTTGACAATTAAAAATTGACCTTTTGAAGTTAGTTCCTCTTTTATCGATAAAAAGGTGTTAGTACACAACGTGTGTCAAGTAAAGTGTAAATGTACACAACGTGTGTCAAGTAAAGTGTAGATGTACACAACGTGTGTCAAGTAAAGTGTAAATTCATGCACCGCGTTCCAACACATCATGTTATAGATGGTACTGACGGTAGTACGGTGACGTATGTGTGTGTGTGGATGTCACATATTCGGCCGATTGGACAAGTACGGGAGATTGTAGGACATTTCTAAAACGATTTTACTCACAAATCGACAACGATGTTGACTCGGTTATATTTCCCTAAACAAATTTATAATTTTAAAGTATTGGTTTTTGAACTAGAAAATGTGATTGATAGGAGTCGATAGATGTATCAACAAAAGTAAAATAAAAATATTGCTTGCCATTATCGATGTGGATATCGGGAGTGTGATGTTATCTACTTAATTATATAATTGTTGTGTTCATGGGCGTACCAAGGCGGGGCGTGGGGGGGTTATATGTTTAGGTTAATTTTTTCACGAAAAACGACTTATATCGTTTTGCTGTAGAACCTTGTTTTTTTTAAAATAGATAGCTATTGTATATTTAAAGAATTAAGAAAAATACTTTTTTTATGTTCATTAGACTAGGTGCTTTTAAAAAATCTGATTTGACTCCCCTTGGCGCAGAACCTGGGTATGACATGTCCGTGTACGCTTGAAAATTATAAATAAAAATAAAAACTTACACATAGAGTTGTTCGTGTATAATTTGTTAAATTTTTGAGCATACTGACAAAAATATAACTAATTTATGTTGTAGATTTTGGAAAAAAGCCGCACATCTCAGAGATACATAGGCTATATTTTATTTTCGGTAATAAACCCATAGTCCGGTCAATTTAGACATTCGAAGCTACCTAAATTCCCACCAAGCTGAAAATCAGTAAGATTATTTAAAATATGACAAAAAATAAAATTTGAAAGTTCCCGATCTTTCCCCAGTAGGGAAAAAAATATTCAAGGTCAAAGGTCAAAAAACAAGTTTTTCGCGGTTTTCACCAAAACGGTAAGTTTTATCATAAAAATACTTCAAACAAAAATTATAGACCATATCTACAAAAAATGTATCAATCCTTTTTTTTCTACGAGCCACCGTTTTTGAAATATAACGATTCAAAAAGTTGTAACTGTTAACATATGCACACGGTTTCGCGCCACATATAAAGCCCCAGTAAGCCTATTCCTCAGGTCAGTTGTGATCCTGTTTAATATGAAACTATTGCAAAATAATGGATATTAGCAGATATTAAAAAGATAAAAGCAATTTAAGTTAAAAAAGGTAGTGAAATTTAATCCTCCGAGTCGTAACTTTCAAATTCATCTTCTTGATTTTCTTGTTCTTGTTCGTTTGGTTCTTCTTGTTGTTCTTGGTCTTATTTTCCTTCTTGTTCTTCTTCATCCTGAGCGCATATAAACTGCGTTAATAGCGAAGTATCGCATGTCGCCTCGTTGGAATCAAAAGGATCCTCCACTGTTGGTGATTGAATATTAGAGCACGACCGGCCTTGACAATGTGTTCATGCCAGAGAACAAACCAGTTCGACTTTTTTGTAACCACATCTAGCACTGTACCCCATTCGGCAGTTTTTCCGGACCAGGTGGAAGTAAAGTTTGGAATGGTAGATACTACCAATCCTGAATCGCGCAGTAGAAGTTTTCGCGCCGATTTGCATATATACAACATCCCAACATCAACCGTTAGGGAGTGGCCCACCAGGCATAATTACCTTGCTTCGTCGGAAGATCCTCCCTTTGTGTTGGAGGGACATGACACCCGTTCCCTCCGCAGTGGTAAACCCGACGTGATTGGAAGCAGACTTCAATAAAGTAGAGCAGAGCAGCAGCGCACCCATCATGTTCACTCCCACAGCGATGATCGTCTAACAGCCAACCAGTCTTAGCCAGCCAACTAGAGCTCGGCCTCAACGGGCATACACCAGTAACCGTGCAACCGCTCCAGCTTGGTTATCCCTACGGCCTCATCAGCGTCTAGGCACAGCACTCTGCATCTACGGTCCATGTAAGCAGGGCATCTCTCTCCTGTCTACGCAGCAGCCAGTCACTGCACAGGAACCGCCCCGATTCACTGTGGACCTCATCGCCGCACCGCGCACCACATGCAATCCACGACTCACTGGGACTAGCGGAATTCAGTTCCGACTCACTGGATATTGCGGCAGTCAGTTCCGACTCACTGGAACTTGCGGCTCTCAGTTCCGACTCACTGGTACTACCCACTCCTGGCACTGGCAAGCTCCGCAACAGAGCACAGACAGCTGACTCATCAATCGACCTCCGGTCTTGGAGGGGAATGATGCGGCGACTTCCACATGTAACGCAACAACAGAAACACACTATAGTGCCATCTACTACTAAGTTACGTGGAACTACGGAGTAACGAAGGAGACGATGAAACTTCCAATCCTGAATCATGCTATAGAAGTTCTCGCGCCGATTAACATATATACAACATCCCGTTGGGCAGTGGCCTGCCAGGCATGATCTCGCCTAATTGGCGGTTCCTCCCTTTGTGTTTGAGGGACATGACACCCGTTCCTTCCACAAATCTTTAAATTGAAGTGAACTTTACTTGGCTAATTCGACGGCGAACATCTGAGAATTTTCTTTTCTCATACTCTTCATTCAATTCCTGGCCACATAATAGGCATTGTTTTTTTAAAAAAGGCTGATTCACTATAACGTTTCAAGTCGCCCAGCTGAGTCAAGTGCGAGGAGGACTTACTGTGGGTGTACTGGCTTCTTGTTCTTCACGTCCATTTTCATGTACTGTCACAGATTTCTGATGTTTAAGATATTCTGAAAATTGATGTGCTCTTTTGATGCTTGCATAAATTAATGTCTTCATACCATGTTCAACGGTAACAACTTCACTTTTAGTTTCAAGTTTAGCACAAATAAAACAATATTTTGTCATTTTTCTTATAAAACTCAAAACAGCACGATATAAGTTAAGATAAACACATGTTTTTACTACCGACTGGCTTAAAGACTAGGCGTATAAATTAAGGGATTGGGTTTCATTTTACCTAATATTGTTATAGTTATAACTTTTTTATATTTTAAGTTACTATGACCGATAGAAAAATATTTTGACATATATTACAACTATGGGGATGTATATACGTGGCGCACTCATGCATATTAATTACAACTACAACTTTTTGAATCGTCATAATTTAAAAAACGGTGGTTAGTAAAAAAGAAATATTGATACATTTTTTGTAGATAATTTTATGGTCTACAATTTTTGTCGGAAGTATTTTTATGATAAATCTTACCATTTTAGTGAAAATCGCTAAACACTCATTTTTTGACCTTTGACCTTGAATAATTTTATTCCCTACAGGGGAAAGATGGAGAACTTTCAAATTTTACTTTTAATTATATTTTAAACAATCTTACTGATTTTCAGCTTGGTGGGAATTTAGGTAGCTTTACTCTTATTTTTTGGTCTGTTTGACGGGATTTCCGTGCGAAGCCGTGGCGGATTACTAATTTATCAGTAATATGTATGTATTTTGCTTATATTAGTATGTTTATCAGCGGTCTGGTTACTATAGTACAGGCTTTGCCTAGTTTGGGATCAGACAGCCGTATGTGAGACGGGACTAATCCCGCCCACACTTTCGCCACTATAACTCCTGTACACTAGGATCAACAGCAGTGACCCACGAACACACCGCGTTATGACACTCGGGAAGTGTGACGTTAAGAGATGTGTAAAATTGTAAAATTTGATGCGAAGGCTCTGTTCGATAATTCTAGATGAACAATCAATACAGATTTTAGTAAATTAGTAACCGATGGCGTTCGACTAATGTTTAGTAATTTCATTATGTTTTGTTTCTTGTTTATATTGTAACTGGTTTTTAATACATACTGGTATGTTACTGTAATAGTGACTAAGCAACGTAGTTAAAATTTTTAAAAATAATGTTTCGTGTAATATTTTAGGTGCAAATAGATGTTCTTAAAAAGAAATATTTTATACTTGCTATTTTGTTTTTAAGAAAACTTATATAATTTATAGTGATCATGCGCGATGCTTCGGCTATCGGCGGAGTACTTATAAAATAGACACTTTTTACAGATTCGTGGACAATATTCTAATACATTCCGCATATTGTAGTTCAGTCAATGTGACCTTCATGAAACATGAATTCCTCTCACTCCTTACAGAGTGAAAACGAAAATGAAGCGCATGAATTACTATTGAACTTCAAACTGCAAATATTATAAGTAAATGCAATACTATAAATTGTTAAGTTTTTCAAGCCACTACAATAATTTATCATACTTTTTTAACAAATTTAATATTTTATTAGTACTTTTTAATTAGTTTTAGATTTTATTTCTATCATCGGCAGACTATATTATAGCCTATTCGCATTTAGAAAATAGTGACGCATCGATTAAGCTCCGGCTCCTGACCAATCGCATTCCAAGTTTTCACCGAAATGATAATTTCTTCGAACCCGATTGACTAAGGGCGTGGCTTGATAGATTACACTATTTTCTAAACGCGAACGGATTACAAATTCACTTATATCAACGAAAACTGATGTGCAATTACTGTTATATACAGTTATTTAAACTTATGGCCATTCCTTAATTTGTCTGTCTCTTGGTTAGTTTGTATTTATTTTTAAATGTAGTTTTATGTAACAATCACTGATAGTCAGTCCAGTGGTTGACCACGTGTTTGCTTCTGTTGTCGTTGGCTTGAGTTTATTTTGCAGTAACGCCCGTTTAATTTTCTTGAGTAGTAGTAATGTGTTTCATAAGATATATTTCAAACCGAGAGAAGAGTGAGAAGACCCACACTGAACACTGTCTGTTTTAAAATGTAAACATTTTTATTTCAGGCTCATATTTTATGTAAATATTATATTATAGATCGTGTATTATGTTAATGTTATTTTTTTAACTGACAATTGTAAAACCGAGAGATAGACCTTGTTATTTATTTTTAAGTAGTTTTTTTTTATTATGATTACGCAAATTTTATGTATTGTTTAGTTACTATTTCATATTTTAGTTCAAAGTGTATTATGTGCAAGACGATTTGTGATGGTAAACAGCCCCAATAAAGGGTACCCACTGACTCTTTCCTAAAATTGTAATGCAACGCCTCCTATCCCCTAAGCCATTACTAAAATGGTGCTCTGCAGCCTATGCCGGCGTTATATCCACTTCCTAACCCGTTGGCCACGCCGCGCCGCCGGCATGGTGTGTAGGGGCTCTTAGTAATAATCATTTTAATACATTTCTATCAGTATGCACTTATGTTGTCAAATTAATCATCCCTATCAAGATTAAACCAAACAAAATACAATAAATATTATTTTACATTACATTTTACCGAATAAAATAACTATGATACTTATATGACAATAGTCAATATAAATAGTCGATTAAATGCAAAATATTTTTTTATAAAACTATTACACTGTACAGTTACTAACTAAATGTATGTTGAATAACACTAACTCTCCTCGTACATAATTCTCAAATTATAGCGACTTCGATATTAAATTCAGAATATACTCTTTCAGTCAATTTTTAATATTCGGTGTATCAACAAATATTACAGTAAGTAAATTGGTGTTTCTAGACGATTTTTCAATGGCAACAGTTCTCCTTAATTTATATTCCTAATAGAGTGTTTATTGTGTAGCAACAAAAATATTTCAAATAAACCTATCCACCACTTGTTCAAATAGCCATGTTTAACCACCGGCAATAATTTGTAGCTTTATATTATATGCGTGTATAAAAAACAGCATTTAGTTATTTATATATTTTAAGCCACGGTTAAGAAAATTTATTTACTTCATTGTACAAAATGTTATGTATTTTTAAAGCTTCAAGCTTTTACAAGCTGTACATTGTACAAGTTTGTCAGTCAGTGACTCGCGCTACAAAATGAATTCTGCCAAAGATTTGATGATCTTTGCCCAAGTGGTGATTAAAAATATATGTTCATTATATTTTAAATATGTACACAGAATTAAGCGGTTATTTTGTTAGTGTAATCGACTATAATGTGTAAACTTATCTTTACAGGAAGTGTATTTTTAAAATATAAATTCTTCACGATAGCGGTTTTTTTCTTAATTTTTTAACTTGGCAAGACCAACAAGCACCAGGCCTGTCTGATATCCTTGGTTAGAGGTTCCTCTAGAAACGGGCATTGTTTTTATTATATTTCATAACGCCCATAGTTACCCACCCTATTTTCCTTTAGATTGACCTTAAATTAGCAAGCACTAATAGCACTGCCACAAGTCTGTAATGGGTAATAATTAATTAATTAGTAAAAAAGTGAATATGACCGCCCGACGGGTTCATTCATATAAAAATATTGCCACTAAGCGAACGTATTTAGGGAATAAACATCATTCAATAAAGTGTTCACCAAGACGTAGACGCTTTGAAAGGAGTAATACATTTAACAAAATTATTTACGTGTTGTAAACTAAATGACTCACTTCTTCCAAGTCTTTTTTCGGCTCCTATTGGTCTAAGCGTGATGATAACTGACCTAAGTTAGGCACCTGTCACGCCAGCGAAACAGAAACGTGAAAATTGTTTAGATAGTTCGGAGTTTATCGTGATCAGCAATGTGACGAGAATTATATATACTTAACAGAATTGTTCATCGTAAACTTAGTATCCCACGAGCACGAGCTCATGAAAAGCAACTCAAATGAGACTAGATCTAGGTAGCTAGTGCTGAGCGCAGAGATGAGTGTATCCGGGACAAGTATACTGTACAGAGAATCATTGTTTCCGTCTGGGAGTTGTATACAGGTGATCAAAGCTACTTAGGAATGATCTAATTTTATACAGTACTAGCTGTACCTTGTCAAGGTCCGCTGTGGCACAGCGTTGATTAAGTTATTGGGGAACAAAAGGAGTTAATCATTTTTGAACCAGTATGTTTAAGGTGTCAACATTAGAACTCAACATTTTTATGGTGTAGAACTACTTATTGATTTATAGCTAAAATTGTTAAGAATATATATCTTATTATTATTAAACATTGTAACAAATATAAACAACAAAAATATTGCGCGTATGCTATCCCAATGGTAACATTAATATTTATTTGCTAGTTAATGCCCGCGGCTCCGCCCGCGTGTATGTCGGTTATCGTGGCAAATAGTAGTCTATGTGTTATTCTAATTTATCAGCTATATTAAAGCTATAGCTGCAGCTGTAAAGTTTCATCCAAAACTGTTCAGCAGTTTTTTGCGTGAAAGAGTAACAAATATCCTCACAAACTTTCACATTTATATTATTAAATAATAGTATGTTGACAAGTAAAAAAATAATAAAATGAGTTAACATGGGAAATTGAAAAACTACAAAACGTTAAACGGACCAACGATAAACCTGACAGTTTTCTGAGGTCACTATTGCCATACATAGTCGAGCCGACCCATTCATTTCGAAAGTCATAATCTAAAAGTATCCTAAAAGTAGTATTGCCAGAGAATAATAAGTATTGAAATACTCGGTTCCGATATATCGAGTACAGTCAAGTTCCATAGTCATTTAGAGAGTAAGACTGGGAGACTTTAACGCTTACCATGAGTCATGGTTGGGATCTACCAGAACTGACCGCGCGGGTCGGTCTGGCCACGCATTCGCTCTCACGCATGACCTCACCCAGATGGTACTCCAGCCCACCAGAATTCCAGACATACCAAGTCAAGCGCCTTCCTTGCTGGACCTACTGATGACGAGTCATCCAGCGCAGTACAGTGTATCGGTGCTCGCCCCTCTGGGATCCTCCGATCACTGCCTGGCTTCCACCACGGTGCCGCTTGCTGCCCCTCCACGACGAGTGGCAGCAAAAAGACGTTTATGGCACTACTCGTCGGCAGACTGGGATGGAATGCGGGATAACTTTGCATCCATTCCGTGGGCTCAACGCTGCTTTAAAGATAAAGATCTATGGCAAAGTGCGGCCGCCGTGGCTGACGAGATCACTGTCGGAATGGAATACTATATTCTGTACAGTGTGTTCGCTAGCGCAACGACCCGGCCTTGGTTCGGTCGCGAATGTGCCCATGCTGTTGCGTGAAAGCAATCGTCCTACCGCGCTTGGATCAGGGGCCGCGATCGCGGCTACGCCGATGTTGATCGACTTAAAGCAGCGTTTAACAAAGCCACCAGGGAATGCAAGAAGGCTTACATCAGAGCGGATGCCCAGCGCATTGCGAGGCTTGGTCAAGAACTCGTCGCATACCCTATGGGTAGCCGAAAATTCTGGCAATTGGCTAAAGCCGTGCAGTGCAACTTCTGTCATCCCTCGCTACCACCGCTGAAATATCCTGACGGATCACTTGCCCACCAGCCGCAGGAGAAAGCGAAACTGCTTGTTGATCTCTTCGCGGCTAACTCCCGAATCGATGACCACGGCCTACTCCCACCTACCACACGGTCCTGCGACACTACTATGCAGCATATTCGCCTCCGGATGAGTGATGTCCGTGCGGAGCTTCTGTCACTCGACATCCAGAAAGCCAGTGGACCCGACGGTATCCCAGCGGTGGTTCTTAAGAACTGTGCACCAGAGTTGTCCCCGGTATTGACGCGCCTGTATCGCCAGTCGTATTCCTCGGGAGCTGTTCCGGAGACTTGGAGAGAGTCGAATATTCAACCCATCCCCAAAAAAGGTGATCGCTCCGAACCTGCCAACTAACGCCCGATAGCCGTCACCTCCGTCATCTGTAAGGTGTTTGAGCGGATAATAAACAAGCAACTGGTCCATTACCTGGAAGATCACTTCCTATTAAATGATCGTAAATATGGCTTCAGACCGAACCGGTCCACGGGTGATCTTTTAGCGTACGTCACACACCTTTGGGGTGAGGCTATTGACAGGCATGGGGAATCCTTGGCCAGCCTCGACATGGCCAAGGCTTTTGATAGGGTTTGGCACCGTTCGCTTGACTCTTGGATTCTGCTCATGCTTTCCATCAGGCGGGGCAGAGTCATTTTGGCAGCTTATACATAAAAAATAGGCTAAATTGTACTCGCAAGGTTTGCAAGTTTGCCGTGCTCAATAAATCGAAACAGTATTTCACTTCAGCCCACCGGCTTCTGCTTTATAAAGCGCAGATTCGGCCTCATATGAAATACTGTACTCATCTTTATGCGGGGACACCCTAGTACCAGCTCTTCCCTCTGAACCGCATTCAACGGAGAGCGACTCGAATCGTCGATTGCCAGGAGGCTTCAATTCGTTTGGACTCAATAAATAATCGGCGTTGCGAAAAGAAGTGGCTTCGTTTTATATCTACTATCGCATTTACGATGGAGATTGCTCTGATGAATTTTTCGGAATGATTCCTGTATCTTTCTCCACCATCGTCCTATGCGACAGGAGTTCCATCCCCATCACTTAGACGATTGGCAGTCCATGACTGTGCGCTTTTTAAGAAACTTTCTGCCTCGCACAATAAAACTGTAGAATGAATTGTCACCTGCAATATTCCCAGACCAAAACGACTTTTAAACCTTCAAGAAAGGAACGTACTTCTTCTTAAATGGCCGGCAACGGACTCTGGTGTTGCGGGTGTCCACGGACGCCGGTATTCGCTACGATAGGCGATAAGTCTCCTCGTTGGACCCATATTGAAAAAAAACTTCAATCACATTAGGTAGGCCACCACTTAATACACAGCAGCTCTAGAAGATTTTTGACATCAGTAAATCATTATAATATTTGGTAGTTTGGAACGCAAACAATATTTATTATCTGTATTCAAACCAATTGTTTTTGTCGGTTTAATTTGAGTAGTATGACTGAAGTTCGACTGAAGTCGTTCAAATCGAATAATTTGTCTGAGACAATGTTTATTTAAACAAAAAAAACTATTCTACTATTATAATAATTGAAACATTTGTTTATTATTTAACATGAGACGTACTTACGGGTCGAAGAAAGATACAACAAATGTTATAGAACGTAGAGATTTGTTTCAAAACTTGAATGAATATGATGCTGCATATGATGCATTTTCTATTAAAAATATTAAGCAAACGAAGCGAGAGTTGTCCTGTGTGTCTTCTAATACTCTAGGCGTTGTCTCTAGTAAAGTGCGTAAGAAGAAATTTGTAAAAAGGATAGTAAAAGAAGTTGAAATTCCTTGCCGAGAAAGTTCGTCTACATGTTGCTACCTGACACCAGATCGGTCCATTCGTGTAAATAAACCGCTTGATCCATTCGACTTACTGCTTATGTCATCACCTGTAAAGCCAGTTCAGTCATCTTCCAGCCAGGTCGAATCTGTTACTAGTAAAGTTGAAGCTTTAGACCGGTTCATTCCAAAAAAGTAATTATTACAATTATCATAATTTTAAATATTTTCTCATGATTTATTTAGTGCACAGAAAGTTAACTTCAAAAAGGTTGATGTGTTTTAAGTTGGGCTAGACAGACAGTTGATAGAAATTTTTATCAATTTTGTCTATATTGTTTTCAGAGAAGGCAAAACCTATACTAGGCGAAGACACAGAAAGCCCAAAAAGTTTAACTATTCGAGTACTGATTCTAGTTCAGGTAAGACATCTATATCCATATATTGAAAAGAGGAAGGTAACTGACTAAGATACCCAGAGAACACTTGGCCAAAACCGCTAAACTTAGAATCTTGTAATTTTGCATATAGGTTGTAGGGTTGAAAATGTATATTTCTGAGCAAACAAAGCTGCTGGCAAAAGCTCGTTATTCAATAAATCAACAAATAAAACCCATTAAGGGTTTTCTATTTGCTGATATCCATAATAAAATATTATGATTTAAAAAACCAAAAATATGTATGCCTAAAAGTCTGTTACTAACAAATAAAAAAACAAAGGTGAAACTAATTAAAGCATGTTCAGATTTAAAAAAAATTATGTTCTTCACTAATTTCTCCAAAATGACTGGACCGATTTTTATGTAATTTTGTGAGCATATCAGGTAGGTCTGAGAATCGGCGAACATCTAATTTTCATGTACCTAAATGATAAGGGTAACCCACCCCTAAATCTTTTATTAATATTTTTTATATAGCAAAACAATGTTTGCCGGGTCAGCTAATAATATCATATTATTCACAATTAAAAATATATGGCATGTACAGTGTCCACACGTTGCTGTGCATCACGAGCTTCAATTGTGATGACTCTACAAAATAATTTATATGTTCCGTTTTTGCCAGACTGTCGGGATGGTTTTTTTTGTTTTTGTTGGTTATATAAGTGGTTATAGTATAGATCAGCTTTGATCATCTGAACCTAATTAAACTTGTCCTTTTTCAGATTCAGAAAAAGAAAATCTAGCCAATAGTACAAATGCAACAGCAAATACTTCAGATATTAGATCACATAAGCTACAAGTGGAACAGGTTGTTGACAGTACTCCCAAAATGAGAGATGACTCTATAAACAACATAGTCAATAACCTATCGCTTCTTAATAAATTCCAACATAAATATAGCATAAATGATTCTGGTAGTCAATCTCTTAAATTAAGCAATCATCGATTAACAAAGAACTTACTATCACCACTTCTACAGAAATCACCATTGTGCAGTACCCCATTCAAAGTAAAGTATAGAGGAGAATCAATTTTTAAATTTTCTCCTATTGTATCCACTCATAAAGATTCTAGTGCAAAACATGAATCTGTGGTTGAAAATAGTGATGATAGTAACTCTAGTGTCATACTTCTAAGTGAACCAAAGTTAGATAACCCTAAAGTTGAAAGAAACAAAAAGAATTCAAAATCTGAGCCTAATATTGACGAAGAAGTAAATAGTGAAATAATACCTCCACAAAAAGAAATTCATATTGAAATAGATGGATCTTTGGAGATACACCAGCCTTCTAAAATAGTTGCTGATGATACTAACACAATATCCACTGTCGAACTAAGTTCCTTACAAACCACAGAAATAGAACCACTTCTAGGTTTCCCAGTAGATGGTAATAACGAAATAGAGGCTAAAAATGAAAACCATGTCATCAGTATTCCACATATAGATGATAACTTTGATGGAAGTAATATTATTGAGACTGAGCATAGTGCAAATAAATCTATCTTAGAAGAAAGACTTAACAACAATAGTACTAATTGTAATATAAGTGAAATTGAACATACTGAAAACCATAGCTATGATGATATCAGTAATAAAATTGATGTAAATAATGACATAGGAGATATTGGCAATGATAATTCCATACAACATAGCACAGAAGAAGATGAAAATTCACTGTATGATACTTGCGCAAGTGAACAAAGTTCTATTGATGATGATGAAACATCAGAAGATAAGAAAGAACCAGTAGTTCTGCTTCAAAAAATGAACGATTCTTTATTTTTCAAATATTATGAAAAAATGAATTGTGTTGAGGAAAATAGTGATGATATTAGTACAATTAACAAAACTGATTTTAAAGACTGCAATAATTCAAAAGTTTTTTCTAACAGTACTGACTATGAAAGTGAATTAGATGAAAATGGAGTAGAAGACAAGACTGACGACTATAATGATGGTATAGAATCAAATGATGATACGGATGATGAGAGTGAAGAAGATAAATCTATTAGTTTTGTTACAACAAGAAGAAGAAATGAAGTCACCAATAATTCAATGATGACAATATTCAATGAGTCTAATTGCTCTTCAAGTACAGACTGTGATATAACTGTGCTTGGCAGTAAGGGAATAGAAAAACCTGATGATAATTCTTATATAGACAATGACAAATTGCCAGTAAATTTAGAAGATAATGCAAATGAAACACTCCAACCAAATAAAGATTCCGAACATTTAGATGAAAACGAATTTGAACAAGCAGGAATATCATTTGTTACTACTAGAAATAGTAATATAACTGATAGAAGAAGTACAATAAGAGGCAAACAGAGTTCTATCAATCCACGAAGTAGTAGAGAATGTTATCGACACTCTGATTTGTATAGAGAAAGTCTTTCACGGGAGTTGGATATGTCTAGATTGTCTAGCATAGAAACAAAACCAAGTATTGTTCTGCAACCTGGTAAAAGATGGGAGAGATGCTTAAGTATATACAGAAGGATGACGATGATGACTGACCATTTTGATAAGTCCATTTTAGAAGATGAATCTACTTCATTTAAAGGTCGAAAATATAGGCAGAGTGTAATCAGTACTATGGAAATGCAGGAGTTTAATAGTAAGTAATGCTTTAATCTATTAATATATAGAATGTTAGAACCAACTATGGAAAACGCAACATAACGAGCACAGATTTACAATAAACTTCTAGTAGATGTAAAAAAAGCATGTTCTTTGAAAATATTTAAGAATAAGTTATTAACTTTAAGTTCATAAAAATGAAACACTCTATTTTTGTTTTTTAATATTTTCACTTGGACCACAGCGTTATCACAGGAACGCGGAGAGCTCGCTCCTTACCGTATTAGTATTATTTTAATTATTTTTACTGCACCTGCATATTTTGTTCAATATTGTTCTCATGTAAGTGACGATTGTCTTAATGAGAAATAAAGATCTTTGAACCAAATATCTCAAAAGAAAGTCAGACTTCAACACATAATTACTTAAATGTTTAAGCTAGTTAGTTAAAAGCTAGTTCTCTTTCGGAGTATATCCAAAACAAAACCTCGTTTACTTAATAAAGCCAGAAATTAAGCATAAATTGAAATACGTAACTAAAACAGAGTTAATCGAAACGAATACGCATCTTTACGCCCTACTATTCATCCCACCATCGACCATACAACAAAATTTTCACATACATTGCTGGAGATATAGCATATATAGAACCAATGTCACGCCTATTTCCCAGAAGGGTAGGCAGAGACTATTGATTTCCACTTGATGATCATGTTCTCCAAGCCGATTACGGCCACGGCGGCCAGTCTCAACGGAGACTAGCCAACTACGCAGGAGATATTATAGTGCACAAGTGTGTGCGCAAACACAGATGCACTCTCTGTTCCCTCACTCTCATAATCCGATGGGACGGTTAACCGACACGATCAGGGAGAGATCAGGCACAGGATTGACAGTTTTACGTGCTCTCCGAGGCACGGGGGTTCAGACCCCAACTTCCAAATTCCGAGCTGTTATTAAATATTTCTATTATCAGAAAAACTCAATAAAACTTTTGGCCCGACCCGGGATTTGAACCCGAGACCTCTTGATTGGCAAGTCGCATACTTCAACCGCTAGACAAACGAGGCAGTTTTTTTTTATAAACATTATATTGAAACTTTTTCGTTGATTCTTTTTATATCGTTCAATACTGGCATGGCATGACATAAGCTCCCTTTCAAACTTTAACAGATCTGACACTTCCATCCAAAGTTTCAGTGTAATGTCAGGTATACATTTTTTCAAATAAAATTTTGCATACATATTTCGTAGTCATTTATGTTTTTTCTTCTTTTAGATTCCCTACATAATGAATCAATCAATAGTCGCAGAAGTACCTTTGTCTCTAAACCAAGTCGATCAACAATTAGAATTGTGAAAGTAAGTGTATATTTTTCTATTTAACTTTGGATTACTGTTTTTCTTTTTCATATTTTATTTTTTTTTGTGCAGGATCTTAATAATTCAAGACTCAGTTTATGCAACTCAACATTATTCGAGGACGTAAAAGGTACTTTTTTAAAAAATTTACATGCATGGAAGTGTAACTTTAGTAATAGTTTAACACAATAGAAAGTAAATTTTATTTTTATTTGTTAGCTTGCTTTCGCGGGACGCTTCTGTGATAACTTTTCGTAACATAGTAGAATTTTTAATTACAGTTACCAATGTTGCCTGTAACAAAAAATCTAAAACAAACAAAAATTATAAGTTTACTAACAGCAACCATACTCATCGTTTCAAATTATAGATATAACATAGATAAATTTTACAAATTAACCTGGGCATATTACTTTTTTAAAAATGAGAGGAAAACTTACTATATAGTCTAAAATTACTTATTCGTATTAGTCATTAGTCACGAAAACGATAGGAAGTTTTATCTCTAAACCAGCAAAGTGATACTGTGTTTGTTTGTTGGTTAAAACTGTATCTTTAACCCTACCAGTAAAAACCGTAAGGTAAAGCTAGCCTAGGGTTTTTAATTAAAGAAGTAGTCTTTCCTGTATTTTCTTCTCCTTTTCGAACAACTAGTATTGTTTCACACAACTATTTCATCATGCAATTACGTTAGGATACAATCTGTATTTATTGAAAAGTTGTCTTTAAATATGCATTTTATTAATGTAATTAGCACTACGTCAAGGCATTATACAAAAATAACAGTTAATAATAACTTGCATTACGACTTGACATTTATTATATCATCATCAAATCGCGAATCATGTACATGTTTTGGTTCGACTGCTACCTGAGAATATTTGGTCACCTGGACAAATCCAAATAGAACATAGTTCAGAGCTTCAGTGTAAGCTAATAAAATAATCGTATATAATTGTTATGTTATGGGTACCTATACTTTTTTTTTGTAAATATTATACATAGAGGACACCCAAACTACGAAACAAATATTTGCATTTGGTCCAACCTGGTAACCGAATCTGAGACCTCTAGCACAGCAGTCGCTTACGCTACCATCAGCGAGGCAATTCTCAATAGTTAGTTGTACCCATTTTCGTTATGACTGCAGTATATTTTATTTGATCGTGGTAAGAGAGATCCCGTTGCTTCTGATCGTCCCAGAAATTGAGCCATAACGCTCGGTAATTTCTTAACTCTAATAAACTCGAAATCGTGAATACCTATTTAAAAATATACATTCTACTATAAGTTTTCCACTCTGGCAACTCAAAATTGTTTTATTCAGAAGTTCTACTTTAGTCTGTGGTAATTTATTTTACCAACGTTTTGTACGTTTCGTGGAAGAGGACGCTTCGTGGTCTTTGTCCACAATAATTTTTATTTTATTTTTATTTGTAACTGCGTGTTAGTTTTCAAGTGAATTATAATATTTGTTACTATTACGAGATAATAGTATAAGAAACATTATAAGTGTTATTGAGTGTTGAACTTAAAAAAAATTGAGTGTCTGCCATTACTTATCCGTAACGGGATAACAGCTTGGTTCTACGCCCTTTGTTCCAAAAGTGTAATAGTAGCCAAGTGCATGCATCTTTCCTTGCAATACACAGGTTAGTTATTGATTTGTTGATTGTAACGATTTTTATAATGCCATGGCGTGTTGCGTAAATGTGAGAGACGATTACGCATGAGGGAAAGTACGTTCTTTAGTGTCTTACTTCCTACTACGAATAATGTCGTATATGTTGTGAATGACTCATGGTGTTTTACAGGATTTTGGAACGAGGAGTGTGATGATACTATTATCGAATTATCAAAACTCTCGATCGCTGATCACAAGCATGAGGTTACTGCATTAGAAGACTTCAATGATACATCAAACCGAATAGCCACAGCGAAGGATTACGTGTTGCGTCGATGCAATCAAACGGAGCCTATACTATTTGATGAATGCTATCCGGATTCGTAAGTATTTGTTGTCATTAAACCTTACAAAGTAGTATTTATCCGTAAATGGGATTACACCAACAATTTGTCTATGATAGAAACTTTGGTAGATAGTTATCACAATATTGTACCCTACATTTATATCATTAGTATCTGTGCCATACAAATATTATAATAAACTATCTTTTATTGAATGTTTTTATTCAGGTAAACACAAGTTAATCTACAAACATGTAGGTGTTGCAACATATTTTTATATAAGTATTGAATAATTATAAAAGTTTTAACTAGAACAATTTAGTTAAAATTATTGTGAAATATATTATCCAGGAAATTAAAATATAAAACTAATTGCACAGTTAGTATTTATTTGTATGTAAAAAAGATACATGGTTTCAATCCTTGCCTCATAGATATGATGTTTCACAATATATAAACAAATAAATAAACAGACATGAAAACATGTTCAGACATTTTAACACACAACATCATCTAGTCCTAAACTAAGCAGAGCTTGTACTATGGGTACTAGTCAACTGATATTAATACTTATATACTTTTATTTTGTAAATACATACATATTATACATAGAAAACACCCAAATTCCAAAATAAATATTTGCAGATCATACAAACATTTGGTCTGACTCAGGAATTGAACTAGTGACCTCTTGCACAGCAGTCGCATATGCTACCACTGAGCCACCATGGCAGTCAAAATAGTCTGAAGAAAAAGAAAGAGAAAAAATACAAATACCTTTGTAATGTGTTATGTATTATTTTTATAATATTACTCAATATTTTCACCACTTATATCATCAAAGTATCTTTTTCAACTTGGATTGTTATTTAATCAATATGAACAAATACTTGTCTACCAGCGGCATGAGTCATTTTTCATGTATTTTTTTAAGTGCAAATAATTCTGTAAACCTGCTAACATTAGGTCTGTATTAGGGTTTGAAATAAGATGCTGAGGTATTTAGTAAAGTCAACTGCAATGCTGTAATAGGCTATATTTGATGTTTCTATATAAAGAGCATAAATTATGTTGTCTTTTGACTGTCATAATTGCAGTGTTAATTCAAAAGTAAATATTTGTGATAGATTGATAAGAAAAACATCTCAGAATGATTTGTAATTCATTTTTCTTACACATTTTTTTATTTTTAATACAATGAATTTTGTTCTTGTGTAATTTTACATTAGTAGCATATATAATTTTCATGGAAGCGGAACTAGTACTTTCTTAGGATTAGTATATTATTGTTTGCATTTTGCCAATGTCAGTATGTATGTCACTGTGACATTTATTGGAGGCTCTAATTGTTTCTAAACAAACTAAATATTTGCACTGATAGATGTTATCAAACACAGGTATTTGCATATGATTGTTAATTTGTACCCACATTCGTTCACCTTCATTATAAAGACTATTTGTAAATACAGATTCTGTTTTAGTCTCAAGCTTTAACTGGTGTTTCCATTTACATCGATTAGTGCAAATTGAACCACAGGTTAATTAACACTGACAGTAGTAGGTTCGAGTAAATATAATTACTTTAAATGAGCAATTCTTGTATGTGGAATGTAAATCTCGGAAACGGCTCCAACGATTTTCATGAAACGTTGGTGAAAAAATCAATATAGTCAGGATTTGATTTTAGAAAATTAAAAAAAAATACTGAGTAAAGCATGATTATGCAGGTACTAGGGTAATAATACATTATATAAACATTGTGGGTTCTAATCTGCAGAACTTTGGTATTGCCTAGTATAGCTGTGTCATAGTAGTAAGGAGAAAGACAACCTAGTTTAACAAGGGTTTTATTAATAGGAGCCAAGGCTTACAATAACTGAATTCAATCTCTTGTCTCAGAAACATGCTAGTCTATGTATAACAATAGTATTGTTAGGGTAGCTCTGTAATTGTACATATTATAACAATTTCGATATGTTTGTAGGCAGTTGAAGAACTGCCACAAGATCGGCGAAGGCGTTTACGGAGAGGTATATCTGTGGAGAGCCAGAGATGACCGCGCGCGCGTCTTGAAGATAGTCCCCATAGCTGGAAACTTGAAGGTCAATGGGGAAAGTCAAAAGGACTTCCATGAAATCATATCAGAAATTGTGATTGCTATGTAAGTATACAAGTTTTTGTATCCTTAGTTACTAATATTATTAATATGGAAGTAACTTAGTTTATTTTTTTTTTGATTTCCACCTATCTCTAGATTGTCTTTACTTTTAGATTACCTTAGCCCAAGGCGTTTGTTAAAATAGTTTGAAAGATCTAAGAAAACTATAATGGGATTTTTTTATAAAATGTAAAACATTTGTCTTCAATGTTGTTGAATTTTTAATGAATTTTGTTTTGATGCTGCTATTTTATTAACCCGAGTGTTGCAAGCAAGTGCAATAATATTTTATTACCATTTTTAAGTATTGTTAGAGGTAAGGTCAAGGACAAGGTCGAGTTAGAAGTAATATTTTGTCATCCTTGCTTTGAATATCACTGATACTGATGTATTGAGGTCATCAACAACCCAAAATGTCTTACTACTGGGCTCGGATCTTCTCTCAGGAGAGGGTTAAGGCCATACGTCCCCACGCTGGCCGAGTGCGGGTTGGGACCGGCAATATAACGTTGTGGCTACATAATCTTGCTGCTGGATATTTTCAAGGTCCGAAGGCCTCCAACTAAACTTCACGACACCCATCCAAGTAATAATCGCAGCGTTGTTGCTTACCCGCGGGAATTGTTTTTAATAACCGAGTGCCACTGGGCTGCGAGCGCCTCATAACCCAGTCGTGCCTCGTAGTGAATTAATGTTCGTTATTTTATAGTAAACATCAAACTTCATACCATGGGTGTTGTAGGAGGTAAATAAAAGGAAAACTTAATGCTTGTCTCATACGAATCTGTCTGTCAGCAAAGTAGGTCAAAACCTCCTTTCTAAGGGGAGGCTTATCCGGCAGTAGCCTATTAGTGATTGTTCATGATGATCTCAGTAAAATTTTCAAATTAATAATAGTTAATTAAGATCTGTATCAGGTTGAAGGTATTGTGTTAATATTACCTGAAGGTCCTTCCTCATATGACTTATGTGATGATGAAAGGATTTACTTATTTGCTTTTTTAATTATTTATCTAGTTATTTACATTAAGAATACTTTTTGTTGGAACCTGACCTCTCGTTAGCGTGTCTTTGCAATGTTGTAGGTAAAATATAGTAAACAGTGTTATCACATCTAGCTTCTCAAGGCGTCTGCTAATTACTAAAGAAAAATATGTTTTACTGGCAAGCTATCATATTTAGGTGTATATAGCCAAGTCCCGCAGCGGGCAAAGCTAGTCTAAAATAAGTAGCCTAAGTTACTCCTTATTACATCAGCTATCTTCATATGAAAGTCCCGTCAAAATAGGTCCAGCCGTTCGAAAGATTACCCAGAACATACCGACTGAAGTAAAGCGTGATTGTGCAGGTACTAGGGTAATAATACATACCGACTGACAAATGAACGAAAATTGGAAAAAATATAATTATGGTATATGTGGTAGGTACCATTATGCATTTATTTTACTACAAAGCTATTTTTTTAATATAACAAACAGACTTCAAAGATATTTATTTGTACAGACTAGCATTTGCCCGCGGTCACAACCGCGTGTGTCGGTTATGGCTGTTAATGGAATGGCTATGTCCTTCCTCAACAATCAATGTATCTCCATGGCAAATTTCATTCAAATACGAGCAGCGGTTTAGCCGTGAAACCGTAAATTTATAATGTTAATATGTATTATATTACTTAGTGATCAGGGATCAGGTTTTGGAAAAATGTTTTTTGTTTGGGTAGGTAGTTTAGGCATGTATTGATTTTTAGACTTTTCTTTTCCTACATGCTTTTCACTTTAATTGCTCTAAAGTGAGTCTTTTTCGAGTTGGGGTGTTCGCATTGATGTTTGGATGGGTGATTTGTTACCGTATTGACAAATCGTTATCCATGCTAATAGTATAGAGGCAAAGAGGCGCTCATAGCCCAGTTGCACCAGGTAGCGCCACCACCATCGAGGGTAAGCAACATCGGCTCGGTTATTACCTGGATGGGGGACCGCTAGGGGGATGATACCATTAGCTTCTCCGTGATCCTGGTTGTTATCATAGGTTAACAGTCGTGAAGCTTAGTTGGAGGCCTTTGAGCGGCTAAAAACATCCAACGCCAAAGTCTTGCCAGTTGGCCAGAGTGTTGAAGTATATTGCCTTAATCCTCTCCCGAGAGGAGACCCCGAGCCCAGCAATGGGAAGTTATGGATTGTTGATGAAAGAGGTAGTATCTGGATCTGCTTAAACGATTTTGAAAATTCGTTTACCAATAGCTAACCCTAAAATCATTACCGCTACATCCCATAGTCCGAGTCTCGAGTAAAATACAATAAATTATAAAACCATAAATTGAAATTGTGTCTGTCTTTAAATTTTATGTGCTCACGTTACGGAAACTACTAAAAAATCATCTCAAATCGTAAGTCGGATTGGGGAAACAAATTGTAACCTTTACGTAACAAATATTTCATAACCAACACTGTACTTAATGTGCTGTCGTTATTGTAACACTACTTTCGCTTTTGAACATGACATTGTCTTTTTGAAAATGGAATACGTGTTACGATGTTACCGCTACCGTTTCCGGCTCAATTCGTGCTTCTCTGTAAGAAACGTTGATGATTGAATTATGTAATTCGATTTAATGTATGGATTTAAACCAGCTAAAACTACACAGATTTCGAACATTTACACACATTTACAAGATAGGTACATATATGAGATATTCTGTAATGTTGTCAAGTAAGAACATATTACTAGCACTCGGCCCGACTTCTTACGGGAGTCTTTGAAAGTGTCGTATTTCCTCTACTGTATGCATGTATTACAGATATAATACATATATACCTTCTCTTCTCTTCCTCTAGAATCACTTTCTATTACTGAAAACTGCAATAAAAGCCGTTCGGTAGTTTAAAAGATCTAATAACAAATATAGGAAGCAAGTTCATTCTATACTATACTATACTATATATTCTGACCTACATTTAAAGGTTAATAGCATAACATTGCTTCAGTTGGTCATTGCGTACAAGTAGGCTAATTAGCTCAATTTGCGTGGCATTTTTCGATTTGATGGTTACTTAGCTACTCGTATCGATTAACAAAAACAGACACGATGTCTGTTTTGACTGAAAGTACTCATTCAGAGATGTAACGAGAGTACTAATTAGTGGGAGAGCCTCGCTTCGGCACGAATGTTCAGATTCAACCGGAATGACCCGAGCGCTTGCGCTGTGTTTCACCGAGTGGTGAGGATACTGGAGGCCCTTACCCCATCCCCAAAGGGCTGCAACACACTTGTGACGCCTCTGGTGTTGCGGTCGTCCATGGGCGGGCCAGTAATTTTTCGGGTCATCCTCCAATCAACATCACTCCCGGCAGCATATAGTGACCTGAAAAGGTTGCTGTGATTTTGGAATGATCTAGAATGTTTGGAGTAGGAAGATGATAAACTCACGTATAACGGCCCAATCAAGAGGCCGAGTGCGGGAATGGCCCGGTAAAACAAACAAACAATAAACGACACTCACAAATAACGTAGCTTTAAAGAAAAAAGATTACCAAACTTTACAACTTTACAATATTAGTGAAGATGATATAACCGGCATTGATTTTTTTAAACGTAAATACCGTTATTAGACATTATGAGGCTGTGACGTCGACATAGAATTCCGAATACATTTAACACGCTTTCGGGATATAATAAGCATTGCGCATTTCCGCATAACTGTGGGTGGACATATGAGACATAACTCCTTTCATGAAAGCAGAAGGTTATCTACAGACATAACACAGACGAGAGCTCTTCCATGTTATCATAATTATGACTAAATTCTTTATCATCTATTAGAAATCGATCTGCGGCAATGTCATGTTATTTATTGTATTCGGCCAAACACGTTTATTAATTTATGCTGATAGCGGTACTAAAATTTGTGACTCAAGTCTACTCAAAACTATTAATAATGATAACACATGGTTGTAAATTCTAAATATTAATTTCGCGAAGTCATCTGTGAGTCAAAGTAAGGAATAACTGCATCAGATTTTGTCATGTATGCACTTTGAATTGGATGATGACGGAAAAAATTGACTTACCTTGTTTTAATTAGAAAAGCCTTATTAGCGAATAAAAACTGGTCGCTCTACTGCTGTCTTACAGAAAACTTGCGTTCTTCCTTTCTGTCTCTCTCCCTAATTTCTAGAGAGGGCTATTGGGGGGCCATGCACTTGAGTTATATATGTCTAATGTCAAACAGTTGTTATTGTAATGTTCATTAGTTCAAAATAATACTTGGTTGGTACCTAACCTAGAAAAGTAATCCCTAGCGCAGTACGTAATGCCTACGCAAATACTTTTTCAGTTCCCATAAGTACGAAGCGACCTATATGTATGAGAATAAACCAGTGTTTTTGCGAATCACCTCGTTATATTAACAAAATGGGAAAGCAGGTCGCTTCCGCCTTCTACGCTTGATCAATAAGGTGCAATATTTTCACCGCGAACCATATTGAATACTATTTGAATGTTTAACATAGTTAATAGGATTTAGCAAATTTGAAATGGCAAGATTAATATAATTTTGCAAGGGCCTTTTAGGGAGTTTCGTGTATCAGTTTTTTTTACCTTTGTTGAGAAGTTAAAGAATTTTGTAAAGATTTTGTAGAATATTTTTCTATAAAATCGACAGTCGGTTTCGTAAGGGACTCCTGGTCCAGCACCCTCAGATTAAGAAATTCCTCTGTGAAGTAGTGTAGTGGGATAAACCCACTATTTTCCCACCTAAAAGTCAAATACACCTAATAGGTTTTGTTCCATGATGTCTCTTTTATTGTTATTATTTATTCTTTTATTGTTGTTATGTATCTTAATTGAATGATTTACCTTTATTTATTTATTTTTTCACACCAAATTACCCATGAATTCGAATTTCTACAATCAGTTTGTCCATCTAAAGGTTGCCTGGAAGAAATTGCTTTTTAGCGATAAGTTCACCATTTGTACATGGTCGTTTGTATGTTATGCTCCTGAATGTAAACTATTTTAACCGGTGTACAATAAAGTTTAATCTATTCTATTCTATTCTATTTAACTATGACTAAAAATGTTGGTGTACTATTACATGCTGTCAATATGATGACCATTCTATATTACTGCATCGGTGGCGCAGTGGTAAAGTAAGCTGTGCTTGAGGTCTCGGATACGACACCCGGGTAGAACCAAATGTTTGTATGATCTGCAAATATTTATATCGGATTTTTTTTTTGTATTTTCTATGTATAATAGGTATGGTATTTACAACAAAAAAAGTATATAGGCACGTATTTATATCAGTTGTCTACGACCTAGGCTTAGTGTGTTAGATGTCCAAAATTATATTTAGCCGAATTTCTCTTTTTAGAGGTCGATGTACATTAATTCTTGCCCAGTACTATACTACACTTCTGTACACTTTTTAGGCGAGTTTTTTTTATTAAATGACAATCGCAGTAGTTTCAATGTGTTTGTCACGGCCATAGTTAGATGTGCTCTAAGCGGAACACAAAAGCTTTATGGGAACAAAACAGTTGAAAGACAAAAGATAGGAAATTGTTAGTTAATCTTTGAATCAAAACATTGTTATATTAATCAAAAATAAATCGGTGAACATTTTTTCCTAGTAACTTAATTAAACAGTAGTAGGTATATTGAAAATCACTTTCATTTGAGTAAAAAATAATATTTGTGCGTGTTAAAGTTGATATCGTCAGTTATACTGCATTTTTTTATGTTTATTAAAGTTATTTATTTTTTATATAAATTACAAAAATATTATTTCTATTTTACTTAGTTCATACAGCCCATCCACTGCTAAACAAAATTTTACTCACTTATATTTTAACTAGCTGACCTACATAACCTCATTTGGATCTCCTATTGCCCGTAGCATGATAATTTTCCCCCGTTTTTGTAACATTCTTCACTGGTGCGCCGCTACTATTGGTATCAGCGTGATGGTATATAGCCTATAGCCTTCCCTGATGAATGGGCTATCTAACACTGAAATAGTTTTACAAATCGCATCAGTAGTTTCTGAGATTAGCACATTCCAGCATACAAACTCTTTAGCATTATGTACTAGTATAGATATCCTAAAATATATTGACAAAATCGACATTAAGGAATCGCGGACTGTTACTAGTACATGTACAGTAAATGAAGAAATTATGTTGAATTAAATTTTATCGGCGACCTTCTTTCGACTGGTTATCTCCGACCTCCCAGGTTCGTTTATCATCACAACCATCTTTCCTGGCATTCATAATGACAATTTAAAATTGTTATTCAACCAATTGACACGATTGATCAAGGTTGATTCCTTTGCTTGTTCATTAAAAAGCTGATAGAATTGCTAATTTGTTGTTTGTGTGTAAGAAGACACTGCGGTTGCCATAGTGCCCACCCATCCGAGATAATATTAGTCATCTCCACACAACACACGCTTGGCAGTTGTGACGTCGACTTTAATAAACCTACGTCATAATCTGAAGGTTGTTTTTTTTATTTAATATTGTGAACTATATATGTAGTCACGGCCGGTTTTAAAAAAATAACTGTTGACGTACATTTTTATAAATTGATACTTTCAAGTGATTTGATTTGAAGAGGCGCTCATAGCCCAGTTGCACTCGGTGATTAGAAACAATCAGCGAGGGCAAGCAACGACGGCGCGGTCAGTACCTGGATGGGTGACCGCTGGTGGCATGTTACCATGAGCGTCTCCGTGATTCGGAGGTCACGTTAAGCAGTCGGTCCCGGTTGTTATCATAGGATAACAGTCGTGAAGCTTAGTTGGAGGCCTTCGGGCGGCTTAAAAACATCCAACGGTAAGATTACGTAGCCACAACGTTGTCTTGCCAGTCCCCAACCCGCACTCGGCCAGCGTGGGGACGTATGGCCTTAAACCTCTCCTGAGAGGAGACCCGAGCCCAGCAGTGGGACATNAAGATTAACATAATTTTGCAAGGGCCTTTTAGGGAGTTTCGTGTATCAGTTTTTTTTACCTTTGTTGAGAAGTTAAAGAATTTTGTAAAGATTTTGTAGAATATTTTTCTATAAAATCGACAGTCGGTTTCGTAAGGGACTCCTGGTCCAGCACTCTCAAATTAAGAAATTCCTCTGTGAAGTAGTGTAGTGGGATAAACCCACTATTTTCCCACCTAAAAGTCAAAATACACCTAATAGTTTTGTTCCATGATGTCTCTTTTATTGTTATTATTTATCTTAATTGAATGATTTCCTTTAATTATTTATTTTTTCTCACCAAATTACCGAATTTCTACAGTCAATTTGTCCATCTAAAGGTTGCCTGGAAGAAATTGCTTTTTAGCGATAAGGTCACCATTTGTACATGGTCGTTTGTATGTTATGCTCCTGAATGTAAACTATTTTAACTGGTGTACAATAAAGTTTAATCTATTCTATTCTATTCTATTTAACTATGACTAAAAATGTTGGTGTACTATTAGATGCTGTCAATATGATGACCATTCTATATTACTGCATCGGTGGCGCAGTGGTAAAGTAAGCTGTGCTTGAGGTCTCGGATACGATACCCGGGTAGAACCAAATGTTTGTATGATCTGCAAATATTTATATCGGATTTTTTTTTGTATTTTCCATGTATAATAGGTATGGTATTTACAACAAAAAAAGTATATAGGCACGTATTTATATCAGTTGTCTACGACCTAGGCTTAGTGTGTTAGATGTCCAAAATTATATTTAGCCGAATTTCTCTTTTTAGAGGTCGATGTTCATTAATTCTTGCCCAGTACTATACTACACTTCTGTACACTTTTTAGGCGAGTTTTTTTATTGAATGATAATCGCAGTAGTTTCAATGTGTTTGTCACGGCCATAGTTAGATGTGCTCTATGCGGAACACAAAAGCTTTATGGGAACAAAACAGTTGAAAGACAAAAGATAGGAAATTGTTAGTTAATCTTTGAATCAAAACATTGTTATATTAATCAAAAATAAATCGGTGAACATTTTTTCCTAGTAACTTAATTAAACAGTAGTAGGTATATTAAAAATCATTTTCATTTGAGTAAAAAATAATATTTGTGCGTGTTAAAGTTGATATCGTCAGTTATACTGCATTTTTTTATGTTTATTAAAGTTATTTATTTTTTATATAAATTACAAAAATATTATTTCTATTTTACTTAGTTCATACAGCCCATCCACTGCTGAACAAAATTTTACTCAATTTAACTAGCTGACCTACATAACCTCATTTGGATCTCCTATTGCCCGTAGCATGATAATTTTCCCCCGTTTTTGTAACATTCTTCACTGGTGCGCCGCTACTATTGGTATCAGCGTGATGGTATATAGCCTATAGCCTTCCCTGATGAATGGGCTATCTAACACTGAAATAGTTTTACAAATCGCATCAGTAGTTTCTGAGATTAGCACATTCCAGCATACAAACTCTTTAGCATTATGTACTAGTATAGATATACTAAAATATATTGACAAAATCGACATTAAGGAATCGCGGACTGTTACTAGTACATGTACAGTAAATGAAGAAATTATGTTGAATTAAATTTTATCGGCGACCTTCTTTCGACTGGTTATCTCCGACCTCCCAGGTTCGTTTATCATCACAACAATCTTTCCTGGCATTCATAATGACAATTTAAAATTGTTATTCAACCAATTGACACGATTGATCAAGGTTGATTCCTTTGCTTGTTCATTAAAAAGCTGATAGAATTGCTAATTTGTTGTTTGTGTGTAAGAAGACACTGCGGTTGCCATAGTGCCCACCCATCCGAGATAATATTAGTCGTCTCCACACAACACACGCTTGGCAGTTGTGACGTCGACTTTAATAAACCTACGTCATAATCTGAAGGTTGTTTTCTTAAATTTAATATTGTGAACTATAAGATATGTAGCCACGGCCGGTTTTAAAAAAATTACTGTTGACGTACATTTTCATAAATTGATACTTTCAAGTGATTTTTAATGCTATTTTTTTTTATTTAAAATCTATTATTCACAATAGTTCAATCTTAATCTAAAACATAGGTCCACAAAACTGTTTTAAACAGTTTGTCTGTGGACTTAGTTGAGCCACTATATGCAATATGCTTGTACACAACACTGTACACACCACACACCAATACATTAGATACATGCATATGCACAGTGCCGTGCACCATGCACAGTTACATTTACATGTTTACGTACAATTATGATACATAACACATAACATCCAATATAAAACTTGTTTGTGGGTATATGTTTAAAAATATCAATATACTCATTCGTTTATTTACATTTGTGCTATTTAATATATTCCAATAAGAGCTTTTTTAATTTTCTTCTAAGTATATTTATATATGGTTCTAATATCCATCGGGAAACTGTTTAGGACATATGGTAACCGTTTTTTTAGGGTTCTGTCACCATAGTAGTTAGCAAATCTCGGTACATGAAACCAACCAGTAGACGTCGCCCTTGTTCCGTGAGAGTTGGGATGTACCCAAGTCTCACGGAAAAATCAAGCGATAATTCATTGTCACATGTTGTTGTGTATATGACAAAAACAAGATTTAGTCGGACTAAATAAAGCCCTTAGTCCATTGATTTTGCGTTTATTTATTTTCTTTATCCGTTTAATATAGCATAACTGACATTTCTTGCTTAATAAACCGACTCGCAATGTCTGGGTGTAAAACAAATATTAATAGATTAACGCATGTATGCAATGGCATTATAAGTTTGTCCGTTGAAGACATAACCTTTACATAAATGATTTCATTTCATTATTCAATGTATTAACATTATAATCCATACAAATACTATAAACTCGAGAGTAACTCTGTCGGTCTGTTTATTAAGCTTTCACGACTATTTTACAATCGAGAGATCCTTTGGTTCTTAAAAAAGAATATAAGCTACTATTTACCGCGATAAGCGACACACACACACGTCAAAATAAAAATATAGTTAATACACTGTACTCTTAATTTCAAGTTTTGCTGGTAGAAAATTCGACAATTGGTTAGTAATCCGCATTGTCGATCGTATTGTCGATCGTATTGTCGATCGTATTGTCGATCGTAGTCCCGAAGCCACCGAGACCCTTGAGCCTCTGCAGTTGCGTAGAGATATCGCCTCCTTGGCAGTCCTCTATCGCCTTTACCATGGAGAGTGTTCTGAAGAGCTCTTCCAACTGATCCCCCCCTCTCCCTTACTCTACAGAACAACAATTGCCGGCCTTGGAAGTCACCGTTTTAAGATGGAAGACATACGTTCTCGTACTCATCGCTTCGGTGCTTCCTTCCTGTGCCGAGCGGTCAAAACCTCGAACTTACTACCAGCGAACGTGTTGCCTTCCCACTATGATCCCGGGTCCTTTAAGCGGGGCGTGAAAAAGCATCTCACCAGGCCGCCATAGTGTGGGTCACCATGCTGCATTGTTCTTTTTCGCATTGAGGATGGTGACCACCACTCTTGGATTCTGCTCATGCTTTCCATCAAGCAGGGCAGAGTCATTTTGGCAGCTTATACATACAAAAAAAGAAAAAGAAATTGGTTAAGCGCATGTTTGTCCACATTCTTTCCAATGTACGTTATTATTTATGTAGTGAGTAGGTACTTTATATTGTCTAAAACTTTGCATAACCGCAGGGTTATTAATTGTAACTATACTTATTGTGTAAGAATTGTATTACGACACATTTTCTTTGTTATACAGGGAATTGAGCGCTTTACGAGCGCCTATAGCAGAAATCGAAAGACACTTTGATGAGGGAAAAGACGTTGAAGCGCTCAACTTGCATGCTATAGAAAATGCCACTGATGTTTTTAATGAGGTAAGTCTTATTTTAGTTAAATATATTTTTTGTTATTATATCTTACTAGTGACCCGGCCAGGCTTCGAACGTAAGTCTGAGATTCTCGGATTTCCTCTGCTATAATATGCATATATTACATATATAAACCTTTCTCTTGAGTCATTCTGTCTATTGCTGAAAATTGCATTAAAATTCATTGAGTAGTTTATAGGATCTAAGCGAACAAACAGCGGAATCCACTTCATTTTATACTAAGTATAAAATACTACTAGCTCCGCTCTATCTGCGAGTTTTGTTGGTTCGTTTTCTTTGTTTTCGGGTAACCCTATTTTTTTTAAATAAAATTAACAATGTTACTTAATATGAGTGAAAACTGTTAATTTGAAATTAGAAACAGACAATTCAGTTTAAACCCGTGGCCTGCGTGGTATGGTAAGTCATACAGCAGTCAACAGCTCGGAGTTTGGAAGGTGGGGTCTGAATCCCCCTGCCTCGGAAACCATGTAAAACTCCCCGATCGTGTCTTGCAATACCTTCTGTAAAAGCTGGAGAGTATTATTCGAGTTAATGATTTTAAATACGCAAAAATCCGTACTAATATTACTGATAAACTGTCTGAAACTGATTTAGCGTGGAGATACTTTGATTATTGAGGAATGACATGGCTACACTTTACTGCGATAACCGAAATGGTCGCGGGCGGATTCGCGGGCAAAACTAGTCCTAAATAAACTAGTTGTTTATTTTGAATAACTATGTAAATGTTTACCCGCCGGTCTGGTTTTCGATCGGGCGGGTGAACACCGACGTCAAAACCGATATTCGTAAACAAATTTGTCAATAAATATACATCCTTATTGATAACGAAATACAACATACATACATATATATCATTAAAATGGATGGATTTATGTTAGTGGTCGCCCAGTGATCGAAATTCGACCATAGTTCATGTATTTTGAACTTTACTGTGCCAATTATCATACTTCTCCGTTCGCATAATTTTCATAAAAAGGATAAAAAGTTTTTGATTCACGCATTAATATGCATTTTCTTCAATTGATGATCTCAATTACATGACAAAACCACCAAATACGCAAATACTTATTGACAAAAGCATTTTAAGTTTTTATCTTACCAGATACCAACCCTAGCCCTATAAAGTACATGATCAATCGGATATTGCATTAATGAAGCTTTTACGGTCACGGCTTACCGAATCATTAAACTCAATATTACGTTCAGCTAATCGTCACAAACGGCCTTCTGCATGTTATTAATAATCACATTTAACAAAAAAAAAACCATTTCAAGACCAAATTGAAATGCGACCACACGGGAAGCACCAAAATTTAAATAAAAAAAGAATCATCAAAAAAAGTACAGTCTAACTGATAACCTTTTCCTTTTTTTTAAATCGTTTAAAAACTAGTTAACAAAAAACACCCTTGAAGTACACTATGTTATTTCGGAATTAGATTAACCTTAAAAAAAGGTACCTACTAGTACCTATTTTCTCTGCATCGCCCAAGGTTGACTTGTAGAGAAAGCCTTGGGCATTAATTTCACCAAACCACCCGAAGCATGATGATAAATAAATAAAATTAAATATATATCGTCTTAAAATTTGAGCTCTAAGTTTAAAGCGAGCCCAAAAAACCTCACAAACTTTACCTCTTTTAATATTGGTATAGATAAATTCCAGAAATCTAGATATATATGTCAACGTAATCGAATGAGATCAGTTGCTAGGCGAGAACGCGTGATGTAACGTGTGAAAATCGACTCGCAAAACAATAGGTGTTTACATAATGTATTGATTGTGATGGCCGCTATTCTTACACTCTGAAATTGATATCGCATCCGACTTTTTGATTGAATAGCAACTGTGTTCATAACTCCAATCGGTTTTATTTGGAACATTACATCTAACTTGAGATTGAATTTATTTCTTTGGAAGAATTCACAAGTTACGTGTTTTGTCCCTTGCGTAATGGCCTTGTCATATACCTACAATGTACCTTTCACCAGTACAACAGTTTTTAAAAAACCTTTACAGCAAAAACTGATAGGTTTTGATGTATTTTGTCTAAGAAACCTCAACCAATGGCAGAAATAGCAGTACAAGGGTTCTATATTTCAAATATACATACGTACACTCGTAACTACACTGTCCAAAATAACGAAGTTGGCCTCCTATTTTAGTACGTACGTAGTACGAGAAACTAAAAGCATACATATGTTGCATAAATGACAAGATGTTATAAAACAAGAAAGTGCTATCTATGCACTTTGTTTCCCCCGCTATGGATGCCCTAGGGCCTTGCTCATCGATAGCGGGGATTATCTTTCGACATTTGCGTAACGACTTAGAACCTTGCCCTCTAATCAAAGATTATTCCAGTAGTTGATTGATGACGTAGTCACTATTAAACCTTGTTTAAATACTGAAATATCAATACTTGTCTGTAAAAAAGTACGAAAAACACTTGACTAACTGGCAAATTCTTGTTTAGTAGGAATTTTTTCGTCTATTTGCCTGAGAGGTTATCAGAGACAAAAACTTACCGCCCTTAAATATTTAAGGGACACAGGCTGGCACCATACTTGTAAACAGGTGTGCATTAGCGACATTAGTCACTTCAGGTGACTGGCCAGCTATAATCTCACTTTAACGAGGTATTTTTGTATGTACATACATAATTATGAATCCTTTCTCTTGAGACAAAACCCAATATTCGCGTAATCTTTTATTCCTTTATAGTATCAAATTGCTAATACATGTGACTCATTGAACACACGTGTTTACTACACCGTGATTATGCGCAGTGAACGTGTGTAATTGTTATAGGCTTCTACCAATACACAGTTAATTACATCTGTTGTATTACGTAAAATCTCGATGGTTACGTCACAGCACCAGTTCTGATGTACTTCCTATTCATTTATTTGTTTTCCAAGTTCACCAACGTACTTGTATTGCTATTACAATATACGTCGTCCACGATTATTGTTCGTTAATCCGTAAGCGTTAATTAATGTTCTAAGTTTTAAAAGGCGCATGTGAATGTGAGTCGATTCGTAGAATCTTGAGACTAGCGGCTCAAACTAGCTTTTGTAGTCTTAATAGTTATCGGATCATAAGTTCTGAATTTTACACTGCCTCCTAGTTGAATGTTTTAATCAACCATCAAATACAATAATAAATGGCAAAAATCCACTTGTATTTTTACAATAAGGTCCCGGGTTCAATAGTCCCGCTATTCTCGCCACAGATGTGGGCGCACATCTAAGGTCCCCCTGTCTACCTGCTATGAATTCTCAATACGACCTTTTTATCACATCAACTTTGCGATTTCTTATACCTGTGTCCAAATTGACTGTTATTTTTCTCGTTTCATTCCTTTACAAGAAAAAAATCTGAATAGAAAAAGGATAAATGCATTTATTTTCCTTCCCTATACAACTTTATTCCCTTTGAAAAGAACTCGTTTAGCGAGTCGTACATTGGTTCGATTGAAATGTGCACATATATTGATGAACACATTGTGTAATGACAATTTCTTATAAATTCATTATTGGTCTCGTGTCCGTTGTACAGAATGAGGTCATTACAACGTCCAAACAATTATCAAAGAATGATTCACTATACAACTAAAACAAAAGCACCGCATTAATTTTACCTTCGAAATATAGTGAATCACTCTATTCAACGAACTGTATGTCATTTATTTGATAACGTAAGTAGGCCGTTCTCTTATCGAAACAAGACGCTCGCTATCTTGTCCAGATGGCGCATAATTTTCATAAGCCATTTATAAATGACATATACTTTTATATACTCTGTACTTGGTTCATTCATCGTGGCGCCGTGTGCGGTAGGTGTAAACGTAATTCTTTGTTTATCAGGAAACGCATGCTATTTGGCTTATGTCCAGAACGGGTCTGATTCTTGGATATTTTTGTAATGATCAATGTTATGAGGAAATATGTTAGAATATTTCTTATTTTTCTACTAGTAATGTAAAGTTTTTATTATGCTATGTATTTCTAACAGCATAACTTTATAGTATGTTACCCTCTGTTTGCGAGTGTTAACCTCTGTTTGCGAGTTTACGATAACCTAATCAACCTTTAAAATAAAATTGTTTTGCATGATTGTATGAAGCGTGCAAAAATATTGTTGAAATCGGGTTTTATTAACAGTTAGCAACTTATTTTCGCGACCTAAAGATCGAAAACATCACAAAATTCGTCGAATTTGGTTAAATATTTTATGCATGAGTTTTTAGATAGGGTTAAGTTCATAAACACTCCGATTTGTGACATTGCTGCGGAATTCAAGAGAATCAGAAATCCAAAACGATTGGATCACCTATTGGATGGACAATGAACTATATCTATTCATAAGAGTAATTCTTTATTATATTCAAGTAAACGTCCTAAATATTCCTGTAGCCTAGTAAATTCTTGAAAACACAGCATTGTGTATTAAATAAGTTTAATTAAATTATGTGTTATACAATACCTTGCAATTTACACGTGTCTATTCTGTTCACTGAACACTAGGTGTCATGTTTCAATTATTATAGTTCACATGATGTAAATTACTGTCCCGTGTGAATTGAAGTATTTTTATTTCGACGAATCAGCAAATTTGTAACCTAGATATGATTATAGTCCATTCGCACTAAGAATGACGAATCGACCTAGCCCCACACCCTGAAAAATTGACTTCCAAACTTTCGTACGGAGCTGGATTGTTGCGTCACTACTGCCTTAACGCGTATGAATAAAGAACATACTTCGGACCGAAATTTTATAGGCATTTAAAGTCTAAAAGTAAAAGAAGTCAACATGTGTGAAAATACTAATGGGTCAAATTAAACAGTGAAGGTTTTGTATTTATGTAATACAATTTTGAAAAACTATTTCATGATGTTCAGAAGTATCTCTATTGTCAAAAACAGTTATATTCCTACAAAAAATAAAGTTTTAATACCAAAAAATTGCGATTTAAATTTATGCCAATACGCTCGGTGGTGTCATGGCATTAGTTTGTGACGTCTCTTTCCAGACGCAACGTCACCAATTGTCAACCAGTGTCAATTATAGCTCTTAAAAACAGCAAAGTGATCGTCGAATTATATCCGAACAAAGTGACCTTTATACGTAAGTGACGTAATACGCTCTGATTGGTGTTTAAATTAAAATGGCGGATTGCTGTATTTTGTAGTTTTATTTTTGTTAATTAACTATCAAATCTCGCTCTAAATATGAAAATAAATACGATTTTAATACTCTATAAACCTCATTTCATCAGATGAATACATGATTTTAGTGGTTTTTGGCTACTCTCTCTCTAGCCTATTATGTTGCAACGATCAGCTGCTAGCAGCATCAGCTCAATACTTGGCACAATTTTACCTCACAAATGATTTTTTTACTGCCTCAAGAGTTCCATGCTATAGGTAAATAATGTCATATCATTTGTTATAGGTACTGGCAGTAAGGTGTGTATACGGCAGTTATCCTTCCCGTCTGCTCGACTTGTGGGATCTCTATGACGAGTGCAAAGGATCTGAGAACGATAACCCAGCGATCCTGCCTGTACATCAACAGTATATAGTGTTGGAGCTGGCCAACGCCGGCCAAGATTTGGAAAGTTATCAGTTTAACAACGCTGAGCAGGCGCATGCCTTATTTCTACAGGTAAGAGCACAGATACGTACCGGATATTGATATTAATGTTTTTTCCTGTATGGAGTATTGGCATGTCATGTTGCTTTCTGTTTGTCCTCAAGTTTCGTGCACATCATGAATTTTAATAAATTTTATTCTTTATGATATTATTTTTCTCCATTAAGGGTGGAATTTTTTCTTCGAATTAGAATGAAAAGATCCTCCGCAAATAAAATCAGGAACTGAAACAAATTCATAAATGATGCAGTTTGGCAGTTGTAATACGTATAACCAAATTTAAAACGTTTTTAAGTCGGTTTGAAACTGGAATACAATAAATTCATGTATCAACTCGTGGAGCAGTGAGGTTTTGGAAAAGCTTTGCCTATACTCCATTATATTTTTTGTTTTGTTTGTTTTTTTTTTCAGTGGCCCAACTGCATGCACAAGTGACCTCCGCGGAAGATAAGCGGTTGTCTAGTATCAAGTCGATTCTTGTATCTTGACTAGATTATCACTTATCCTTCGAGGTTCGGTTTCGCGCGCTTTTCATGTGCCAGTGTGTGGATTTATAATTTTGTTTATTTTATGTGAAGCATGTTACTAATTTGTTTTATTTTATTTTATACGTGTTTTGCAGGCTTTTTTCTTTTAATGAGTAGAGTTATGAAAAGCAACTAAGTTTCCTAATATCCAAAATCTACATTCATGTTTCCAGCTAAAGTTTTTTTCCATCCTGAAGTAAATGTAAATAATTTAATTGAAGTTAAGAGGTGTTGGTATGCGATCTTATCGTTTTATGATGACTCTATTAACAGAGAAAGTAGTAAATCAGGTCTCAGTAGCTGTTTGGAATAAACAATGACTTTATCTGACATAAAAATGATGCAATATGTAATTTATATATCATTAAATACACATTTAGACATATAATTCTTCGTGTGTTAACGGATTGAGCATACGGAGGTCACCACCCCTATTTATTTCATGAGGGTCGTAAGATGCCACTAAGGGAGTAAACTGCGCAGGACAGCGTCACTGGAAACAGAAAGACGACTTGAAACAAACCCGTCTGGCCAGCGTGAGAGAGCCACGCTTCGGCATGTATGGGTCGGCTCGACCGGAGTGTTACCACGGCCTCACAGAAAACCGATGTGAATCAGTGTCTGCGCTGTGTGTTATTAGGATACCGGAGGCCCGTAATCCAACCCTTCCCCTCATCCCCCAAGACCGGCAACGCACTTGTGACGCCCCTGGTGTTGCGGGGATGTTTATGGGCGGCGGTAATCGCTTTCCATCAGGCGATACGTCTGCTCGTTTGCCCCCTATTCCGTAATAAAAAAAAATTCAAAACCTCGTTATTAAATGAGAGGCCTTAGGCTGTAGATAGTTTACTATTGACGTTGCATATAAACGCCTAAAATCCAGGCTTCATAATAGCATTGTGGTTATTTGTATGTTATTTAAACCAGCACCTTTAAAACTAATTGCTTTTATAAACTTGTATTCTCATTCTTCAATCCAAAATGTATAACAACACCGCTATTGTTAACTACATTATTGTGTGTACATATACGTATTTGACTATGTATATTAACTTGACATTATGTGTAGGTGGCGTATGGTCTGGCTGTTGCCGAAGAGGCGTACCAATTTGAGCATCGTGATCTTCACTGGGGGAATGTCCTGATAGCCCCCACTGAACAGAAGGTAAGTTACACCCGTTTTTTTCTTAGCAACTATATGTCCTTACCTTATCGTTCATTGCTAAACGAAAGTCTCACCCTAAAAATGCTATACAACCCGATCTTCAACAGTCCTCTTCATTTATTATTCATCAGCTGTTAGCAATTGTATATGTTAGAGGAATTTTAAGATAATGGATTTTCCACTTACATTATATTAGGTAGGATCGAGATGATTATGCAATAATTAAAATAAATACCAGCAACAAATGCTGACAGAAAAAAGTTTTCATTGCAACAAAACTGATTGGGGGGTTATTAAGAGAAGACGCAATTATAATCTCTTGAATAAGTGATGTTCATTTTTATGTAAAACTAAATTTTGCCCATAGCTCCGCACCCATGTATGTCGGTTATCACGGTATAGAGATGCCAAAGTCCTTCCTCAGGAATAAAAAAAAATATCTCTATGTAGAATTTCATTAAAACCTGTACAGCGACTTAACCGTGAATGGATAATAAACAGACAAGAGTTATTTTGGAATTGATAACATTTAGTATGGATAAAAATACCAGTTGCTTCATTATATTTTGAAAATAAAATGACCAATTTTGCTTCTAATTAGGCTATTACGCATCGTTTACACTAATTAGTATTGGCTATTAGGGTGCGTTCACTAATTGACAGTTTAGTGGGTTTCAACATAATTATGAACGATTTCGAGATTGCTCTATTGATGTATAAATTCCACGCAGATATCTTTTCTGGATTTATCTTATCTCAGTGATAAGTTTGAGTGTTTTGCTTTAAAACAATCTTTATTTACATGTTACATTAAGGTGCGTGTCCCCTGGGCCCCCTACCAAACTCCAGTTATGGTTTTAATATCACTTGAAGTTGACATTAATAAACTAACTATTCGTGCCGGTTTCGCAAGGGCATATTTGAAACTCCGTTTTTTCTAATATAGTAAATATGTATTAGATATATATACACCTTCATCCTTATCAATTTTTCTGGTGGCAAAAACTTCATTAAAATACATAGCGTATTCTGGAAGAACCAAGCGAAACTACATTGGTGAATATATACTGGTGAATATATAATTCATGTTTAATTTAAAATGGTATGGTAATGCATTATATCATTGCTAAGTAATTTGATAGCTTACCTGACATAAATTTAAAAATTATCACTAATTATTAATACCAATTTAGACCCGATAAATTAATTTATCAACCTGATCACAATCATAGTGTTTATTCTAGAAAACTTATTATATATTTATCATATCACTAGCTGAGCCCCGCGATGTTACCTGCGGTACAAAGATATTGTGTGAATTGTATTTTTATCAACTGTAGCCTATAATTATTGTATATTTTCATTCAAATACATTCAGTAGTTTTTGACGTGAAAGAGTAACAAACATCCATCAATACTTACAAACTTTCGCGTTTATAATATTAGTAGGATGTATCACAATATGTATATATAGAAGATAGTTTCTAAAGCAATTGGCGGCAACTTCCCTCGCGTGATTAAGTTTCGCGCGTTTTGCGTATTTAACTTTGAAAATGACGAATTTTCAACAACAACTAATCCTATTTTACCCACTTATGGGTGAAAGTTACTAAATTCCTTTCTTAATTGGTGCTTCCTACATCAAAAGCAGCAGTTACCAATATTTTAAGAATATAACTTCAGTGGTGTTGGGCTCCTCGTTAATAAATTACTCAGACAAGTTTTGCAGTAGTTTTATATAGAAATATAGTATCTTTATTTACTTATGAACATAACGAAAGTAACATTTTTCATAACATGTTATCGTGGCACGCAGTACCACGTGTTGTACATGAATGACCTTGCCGAAATGTCAGTCAACCAGACAAAGGTGGACGACTTTGTCGGTCAAACGTCTCGAAAAGTCGGGGTGACGGTTGAATGACCGCGATAGGACTTGGCTCCAATGTCTCTCTATATTTAAGGGGCGCTTTCCAGGGATTTTGCGTTTGAAATTATAAAACATTTCTCCGAAGAAGCTAGCTTGGTAGTATACGGCTTTGCTCTCATATTTATGTTTTAAGAAGAACCCTAATTCTTTTTCAAATTAAAGTAAACTTAGTACCACTTTGGAAATCAAATCTAAGATTACCCATTTTTTATTTATTTTTGTCCTATTTAACCATTACTAGAAAAATGCCCAGGACTGATTTTAAACCATTATTTGCAAACAGCGCTTACTATATTCGAATATAGCTCAAAAAATAATTGTTTCCTAGGTGATATGTAGTTGTGTTTGATCGCATCGAATACTGCAAATATATTCACACATAAACGTATATATATATATTCCGTGTATATATATATATGTAAAATAAATATGTAGATGTGTTCCCATATAGGCTGTCTGACTGAAGAAGCCCGTAGATTAATCAAATAAATATTCAATTAAATACCACCCGAGTCCACACAAGTCTCAACGGGGAGCAATCAAATCCTCAGGGAACAGTGTGCGCAAACAAAGGTGCACTTTCAGTTCCCTCTCATAATCCCACATGATATTCGATTCTAGGTTTGGCCAAAGTGTGTAAATATTTAAATACATTTAGTAAATAGATGTTAAGATATCATAAACAATCTCCATTTATTTGCATATATGTATATAATCTCTGTGTCCACGATTGAGAGGAAATTGTGAACGTGAATTACGCATAACCACGTAGTAACTAACAATGGTTTTATTGTTTAGCTATTTATTCTCTACTTTTCATAATAGCCAGTTAATTTCAATTCAAATGTGTTTTCTTATTGAATGTTGTTCCGTAGAACCTTGTGTGAAGTAATACCTTGTAACGTCATATTGACAATGGCATTAATTCATTTACAAAGAAAAACAAACTTAACAACGAACACTAAGTTTCAAAGTATCTTATATAATTGAGAAATTTGTTTTTCACCGTCCTGGGGAATTTGAGGACATTTCAGATGTATTAATTAAGTAGTAGCTTATAAGAATATATATTGTATCTTTTGAACTGTAGGTCAAAAAATCAAAATAATAAGTATGTAGCAAGCAAAATAACGAAGCTTCAGATGTGCCTAATCAAAAGCGGACATTGTTAATTATTGCTCGCATTCTTAATGCGCACATTTTCAATAGCGTAATAGAAAAGACACTAAAACCGGTAAACTGTTCGGATATTTACTCGGATTGGATATTTACCCCCGGGATAATAATAATAATTCTTGATTATAACAAAAGTGGATTACAAAACACTATATATAGCCCTGACTCCCAAAATAGCGTTAGCTGTGTGTTGAGAGTCAATTACTCTTCAAAGACAAGAAATCAATTGGTTACAATGCAATAGTGGACACAATACTTTGTTTAATTAAATATGTTTGTGTATGGGTGTGAGTGTATGTGTGTGAGGCGTGTGTTTGCTGTGTATTTGAAGCTGTAAGTCAGAATGTGTATGTGGTGAGGGTGTGTGTAACACTATTGAAGCTTTCATTACTTCACTAATGATGATGAAGATGAAGGGATGAAGGAGTGTATGGCATATATCTTTCCCAGATAAAAGATAATTAAAAGATATTTCGATAACGTTAACTAATAGCGAACGATATAATAATTATTTTCATAAATAAGATTGAACGATCTCTTTATAAAAGATAAACCATTAGTAGTCCATTTATTAGTCTGATAAAGTTATCAATATACGCATTTATACGTATCAGTCAATTAGAACCATTATTTGCGCTATGCTATTCAGATTAGGGTATTGGGTATGGATGTTTATATTTGGTCACGTGAGTACGTCAAGGTCGTTTGTTTGTTGATACAATTGCGATAACGCACAAGCACTACACTTTTTATTAACATCCTTTAGTAGCCCACTGCTGGACATAAGCTCATCTTTAGAAAGAAGATTCGTCAAACATCACGTTCGTTGCTGTTGCCTTATGTAGTTTGCTTACTTAATCGACTCTCACGAATCCCACGAGATGAATTGCTATGGTTTAATTTGCTTTTAATCAATGAAATTATCGTACAGGCATCCCTTCTGTAAACTGGAACCAAATCGAGCCTTAATATAATAAGCTTTTACTCTCGTTTCCGCTCATGTGTACGTTGGATATCGCGGCAATCATCTTTAGAGGATAGATAGAGAGTCTATGACGCTCGTAAACAATGTAGCTCCTATTGGTAAAATAATTTTTGAAATCGGTTGTATAGATCTAAATATTACCCATTCAACCCCGCAACTTTTACCTCTTTATAATATTAGTATTGAGTAATTATCTCGTTTAGGCCAGGGTATTAATGACGAATGTACAATTGTATCTTTCTGATTTAGTTTAAATTGTTACGCGTAATTTTATTAGAGATTGCAGACACAAAGGTTGTCGACCTAATACTAAGATGTACGGGCGACCTTTACAAAGTTCACAATATTTTATTGTCTGAACAAGGGTTTCATTAGTGTAATAAGTCACTGGACTGTACGCGGCTAATGTTGTTTGAACTAGTTCTAAAACTATCTGAATGACGTAATCCCTGATCAATTAAATAATTATTTTGTGGTAAACAACTATATATGAACAATACAGGCGCATTTAACAGCTGTTTATTGCTTGAAATAAACTACATCTATATACACGTCACTTTCATACCTATATGTATAGGTTGCAATAATTGCCTTTAAGTGTGTTTAGATAATTATAACCATAAATCGAGAGTGAAGTAAGACAGAAAAGATTGTTTCGAGAAAAGAATGCGCCAGTTTTTTTTACCATACTTACTGCTCTTTAAATGTACATGTATGGTATACAAAAAATAAGGTATTCAAAAACTGACTACAAGAACAGGACCAAATAGAAATGGGAACACACGGGAAGCGCCAGCTTTGATAATAATCTGCGGTGTGGTATATCGTTGCGATGTGTCGTTCCAGTGGGCGACGTTCGTGATCCGCGGTCGCGTGTTCCGCGTGGCGCGGGCGGGAGTCCGCGGCACCGTCATCGACTACTCGCTGTCGCGCGTGGCGCTGCGCCTGGCGCCGGGCGACTCGGCCGCGCTCTACAACGACCTCGCCAACGACGACTCGCTCTTCGACGCGGTCGGCGACTACCAGTTCAACGTCTACAGGCTCATGCGGGACAAGCTGGGGTGAGCACGCATTCCACTCAACTTACCAGCCACTGCTTGTCACAGGATTAGCAAGCTGAAGTGGCAGTGGGCTGGCCACATTTGCCGAAGAACCGATAACCGTTGGGGTAAACGAGTTCTTGAGTGGAGACCGCGTCTCGGCAAACGTAGTGTAGGACGTCCACAAGCCAGGTGGAGCGATGATTTGCGCAAGACGGCTGGCAGGAGCTGGATGCGAGAAGCCATAGATCGAACTAAGTGGCGTGAAATTGGAGAGGCCTATGTCCAGCAGTGGACTGCGATGTGCTGATGATGATGATGATGCTTGTTACAGTGGTTCCATTCCCAGCCGGTGTGTTCCGTCCCGGGTGGGAATTTGTCTATAATATGAATGTATTTAGAAATATACAAGTATATTTGTCAGCACTTTGGTTTCCATATTAACTAGGCTTTGTTTGCCTCCCTATCATTTGCGTGGGATCATTGTAGTCCCGTGTGATGTGTTTGAGGATATTATTATTATTTTTACTACACCCCTCTTCCCGTTATACTTACCATACTCTACTATATTTCCAGTGTGACTCTTGTACTCCAGGATAAATATCGCATTGGCTCACGAACACCGAGTTAATATGATAATCGAAGTCCCAGGACAAATTTAACTGTCTTGTTACCCTTAACGAAATAATCCAAAGACGATTGCATCCTTGTGTAGTAATTGGATGGATTACATAAATGGCACAGTGGTTAAAACGATCTCTGTGTGAATGCTCTGGGTTTGATCCACAATCTCCCGAGTGTTTTATATCCGATTCACGTAAGTTTATGTAGTCCCCCACAATACACAATACTTTATTAATGTGGGTGTTGTATTTATAAATAAAGATATTGCATCTAACTCGCTTAAACCATCAAGGCTAAAGATGCCCAATGTAAATATAGTATAAACAACCAAACAGCAAAATTGTGAAGCAACAATAGCATAAAATTGTTCACAATATAATTACTAGACTTAAGTACCTCCTATAGTATCCTTTTTACCCACATTCTAAAATATCTTGAGTACAAATGTGATCCTTCTAGCAATAAATCAATTTGTAATCAGTAAGTGTATTGCAAATCGAGTCACACAATCGTCTCAAGGGCAATATGCCACATGATTAGCATGTGTGGTCTGTTATCACTGTCATAGCTAACTTTATTAATATTGACTGTTTTGTTTAAATCGACAGAAATGATTGGAAGAACTTCGAGCCGTATACAAACATCCTTTGGCTGCATTACACTGTTGATAAAATGATAACAGCCCTCCGCTACAAGAGGACAAACACGAAGATACACAAACATTACATTGACAAGCTGAAGGGAATCAAGAGCAGAATACTTGACTACGGTAGTGCCGCACAATTCGTGCTCACAGACAACGAACTATAAAAACGAACAAATTATGATAATATATTAATAATACATTTTTTCATATGTAAATTTAATTCAAACTAGACTTAACAATGGATTTAATAAACTGTTATTGCTCTAAATCTGACATGACATGTAATCGCATAAATTATAATAATGTAAATAATCCTTGCTTTGATAAATTCTTTGAAATGGTAGACGCTAATAGAGTATTTTACGATGTCGCATTCTTAGAACAGTCTCACAATAGAGGTGCCTTCATGAGCAAGGTTGTGCCTTTGTTCACATTAATAAATTCATACATTGTGTTCACAAATATTTGTTTGTATTTTTACTTCCCTAAGACTTCCTTGGTGCTAGTGTCAAAACAACAATTGTGGTTATTGCTACACTGAAAAATAGATTCTCCAATCTCAATCTTCTCTGAATCAATCTCTCTGCCCATAACAAAAACTTTCGCAGTTTAAATATAATTGAGTGAGTTTAGACTAAGTTTCGTGCCGAACATCATATATTTTGTTTTATTCGGGTTGAGGACCAATGAATACATCTCCGCCCAATGAACGATTCTGCACATATCGTTCAAATCAGAAATAGCTCTATCGTAATGATTTAACTTAAAAGACATTTCTTTTAAGTTAAATGATTACATTAAATTTTCTTTAAAGCTGAATATCATCGGCATAAATATGATACCGTGAAATTTTCAAAGATTTTATTATGTCCGCGCAATATATATTCAAAAGGATCGGTCCTAGGATAGGTCCCTGGGGCACTCCTCTATCAAGGGGTGAGTTCAGAAACCACTGATGTTCCTCCAATAAGACGCAGTTCCACTCTTTGATAACTATTTGACAGATAGCTATGGAACCATTCAACTTCATTACGATCAAATTCGTAGTAATTTAATTTTGACAGTAACAGACAAGTATGTATGGTATCAAAAGCAGCAAAAAAATCCAAAAAAACAAGCAATTAATGTACACATACCCTAGTCTTGTGCCAACAGGATGTTATCAGTCACGTCGAGTAATGCAGTAGTTATACCTCGCCCCTTCGCCCTTTCTGAACCCTGACTGAAACGATATAATATAATTTGTTTCTAAGTAGTCGGACAACTGAGCACAAACTACCTTTTCTGCAACTTTTGACAAACATGGCAGTATACTTATAGGCCTTAAGTCTCACATCAGTGGGGCTAGTATTTTTTGGTAGAGGCTTGACAATAGCGATTTTCCAAATATCGGGGAAGGTTGCCGTCGTTATGGAGGCGTTTACTAAATGTGTCATCATCATCATCATCAGCCTATCGCAGTCCACTGCTGGACATAGGCCTCTCCAATTTCACGCCACTTAGTTCGATCTATGGCTTCTCGCATCCAGCTCCTGCCAGCCGTCTTGCGCAAATCATCGCTCCACCTGGCTTGTGGACGTCCTACACTACGTTTGCCGAGACGCGGTCTCCACTCAAGAACTCGTTTACCCCAACGGTTATCGGTTCTTCGGCAAATGTGGCCAGCCCACTGCCACTTCAGCTTGCTAATCCTGTGGGCTACATCGATNCGTGGCTTCTTTTGCTTACTCATGGAGGGGGTCAGCCCATAATCACCACGCTGGGCAGGCGGGTTGGTGATCGCAGGGCGTAACTTGTTGCACCGGTGACGCTGCTGCCCATCACCGGCCTATTGTATTTAGTTACGCCTTTTAGGATGGATATACCGCCATCGGTCGGTCGCCAGAGCCTCGTTTGTTATCTAGCAGGGTGCACCGCGTGCAGGTGAGGTTGGCTGGGGGCGAAAGATTGTGGTTCGCCCCCACACACCCCACACACTAAATGTGTCATAGTGGGTAAATTATATGGAAGGAATAGCACCAGCATCTCCAATGTGATACCGTCACAACCCTCCGCGTTCGAAGTAAGAGTTGAAAGATATTTAGAAATTATTTGCTGGGTAATGGAAGAAATAGTAAAAACGCCTTTATCATGACTATGAGATTCAAAGTACGCCATTGTTGATATATCTACTGAAGGGTTACTAGTGACGTTAAGGAAGTAACGATTAATTAGGTCTGGGTCAGAGAAATGGGAAGGGAGATTGCTGTTGCGTTTGTTCGGCAGCAAAGCAATTTTAAGATTATTCCATAGCCTCTTAGGATTTTTAATTTCATTATTAATATTAAAATACGCTACTTTGCCACGGTAGAGAGAAGCCGTCGCCAGAGTTTTCAACTGCTTGTAGTATTCTTTTTGTCCCTCGGCCTTACATTTATGGTATGCAATCAAAGCATTACCTCTCAACTTCATCATGCATTTAATTGTATCTGTTACCCAGGGATAAGACAGGACTTGATTGGGACATGGGCCTCAAAAACCGCCACCATACAATTGTTAAATATTGTAACCATTTCATTAAGTGAACTAAATGACGAAATGTAGCTCCAGTCAACGAACATCAAACTTTCCCCCAACTCATCTGCATGAATATGTTTGAAGGGCCGGTACCTAGCCAAGTATGGTTGAAATTTCTCTCGTCGTATATAAAATTTACATATAATCACCGAGTGTCCGGTAAGACCTCTACACGATTCGACCGTAACATTTTGGGCACGTAGGTAGGCAACAAACTAAGTCAATCAGGGATTCACTCAATTCTGTAAAGTGCGTAGGTACTGTAACAATCTGGAATAAGCTAAGACAACCGAGAAAATCCATCACCACTCTTGTACGACTGTCACTATCGTTAAGCAAATTTACGTTAAAGTCTCCCAATAAAATACAATGGTCAGTGTCTTCAAGTGATGTTAATGTGTCAGTGAGGGCATCTAGGAGGAGGCTAAGATCTAGCCACGGGGGACGGTAGGCAGTGCCAATGGTTACCTTTTTACCGTTAAGAGTGGTTGCGATACACATTTGCTCTATAGATTCGAACTTGGGATCGACGGCTATTCTTAACGAGCGTACATTTAGATGACATCGTACATAAAAACCAACACCCCCACCTCGACCCGAGCGGATATTCGCCGGTCGCGGCACATGACGCAGACGATAACCGGGAACGGTCGGCGCGCGCCCCTCCTCTCCATGAAACAAGTCTCATTAATTGCTAAAATATCGAAACTGTGTCCCTCCACCATGGCGACGTAATCATTATGGTTCGTACCAAGTGAGCCTGCATTAAAAAGACCAACAGTAAAATCTTTATCGAACATTATTATTTCCTTTTTTTTTCTAATCCCTCAACCGTAGGACATCGAATCAATGAGTTATATTTATAATGAAATATTATATGGAAAACAAGCTCCAACGCATCCATAGTGACACACATAAGACGTCTAAAGTAGGTATATAAATCGTCCCGTTCAGTGGAAAGCTAGTCGTCTGGTCCTGCTTAGGAAAGTGGGGCGCCCTGCGTACTCGCCGTACTCGTACCGTCCCATAGTGCTGCATAGATGGGAAAGCTATTTGAGCGGATAGTCGCAGCCCGCCTTGTCCGCCACTTGTGCGATCAGGGGCCCTCGCCGAGTGCCAGTTCGCGAGTGAGAGACCTGGCGGAGGAAGCGGTGTCCCGGGGCGCGATGATGTTGGCGGTGTCTTTGGACATCTCTAACGCCTTCAACACTGGAGCCCTGGAGTTGTATTCGGCAGGCACTGCGCTACCATCGGGTGCCTTCCTACCTCTGCTGCATCGTTGGGGCTTTTAGTCAGTAAAAGTCTGACATACTCCTTCGCCCTCTCCCCAGAGCGGAGGACTTCCATGAGGATCTCTCCCCGTTAAAAAAATAGGTATATAAATCGTGAGTGAAATGACAAGTCCGCGATATTGCATAGCTATAATATATATCTGAGCGTCGCAGCGTCGCCGCAATGTTAAAACAGTGAAACAACCTTATAAAACAAAAAAGCTAATGAAATAGGTAATTGAGAATCTACTGAGTTGCAAATATGGTGTTTGCAATCGAGAATCTGGTAAATTGTAATTTAGCCGTTTTTAATACGGGGCGCAAGGTTCAAAAGTTCAAAATAAATATTTTATATTATCTATTTAGACAAGAAGACTCACAATAGTCTAAGAGTGTTAGAGGTTTCACCTCGGATTGAGTGATAGTCAGCTGTAAACTTGTATAAATCTTACATTTGAGGTCAAAATTATATAATAATATTAACTAAAAGTTTTAATTTGAATAGCAGTCGCTGTTTAAATAAAAAATGTGAAATATGATTAGTTTAAATATTTTTGATTACCTGCGTTGAAAAATGTATAATTTTGATACAAAAGAATATTACATGCTTCTGTTATATAATTTTTCTATGAATAGTGTAGTGCCTAGGACCTCGAAACTCGTAATTGTGTGTAATGTGGAAGTAATTTTCATGTGGGAGAGTCACGTAATTCTTATAAGTAATTCTCTTGTAACGTCATTGCTTACGATGAACACCGAAACTAGCTTATCGATGTTGACGTCTTTTTAAAAAAATGTGTTTTCCTTCTATGATATGATAGTTAACATCACGCTCAGATTAATGGGACCATGAGTGAATAGAGATAAAGTTGAGTGGGTGAGCTAGTCTCTTATATGTCAAAGTACTGGTTATGATGAACTCTGAAAACTACCTATTTTTAAACTTGGTTTTTTAAAAATGGTGCGCCAAAAATGGATTATTTCTATTAATAAAAGTAATATAATAAGTTTAAAAAAATCAAGAGCAGACGAAGTTACGTGGAGTAAAGCAATTCTCAGTTAGTTCTGAATTGAAAGCGTCTTGCAGCTTGCTTGCTGTTTCTCAACAGACAAAAAATATCACACATTCTGTTTCCGAACCAACATGCCAGCTGTCAAGTTACTGTGTCGTCTCTGTGTCCATCAAATTGCATCAAATCAAGTTGTCAAGTCAATAGTCAATCGTTATCAGTTTTCCATCGCTATTATCGCAAATAATAAAAATGGATAAAAGTAGCAAATAAACAATTAATTACAATACAAAACAAAAGTGATAAATATCTTCCATAATTATTGTATAAAAAGTGGCTTAATTATCGTGTTAACGAAATAGTATTGTCTTTTAAATAATTCAAAGAGCATTTTTGATGGAGTTTTCTTGAAGATACTGATAAATTGTCTGAAAGCAAAGTACGTTTAGCGTCAAAATGGAAGCATCTAATGATACTCTGTCGGGTAAGTGGCATACAGCTGATTAAAATAGATGTGTTGAAAGTTATAGGTTCTTTTACTGAAGTCGTGTGTTTTCATGTAATTCAGTGCTACCACCGCCTCTGACTGGTTCTCCAGCTGTTCTTTTGACTCCTGGCCGAACGAGGAACATCGCACAGGACATGGAAGCGCTCAGATTGTCTCGGCAAGACAATCCTTACTTACAGGTATAGCTTACATAATAATTAGACTATTGTGTGCAATTTGCGCATCAACGATAAATAACACTATATATCAGGAAGTTGTGAAATGCCCTGTATCGTTTTAATAATTATTCATTATTCTTCATTTATATAATTGAGAAAACTAAGTCATCAGAGAATATAGCTAAGTGGAAACATATGTTATTGTTTAATAAGTTTAATTTGCTTGTGGTGATACATTATATAAAGATAGGAAGTAATAAATCAACAAACAATATCTGCATTAATTATAACTATAAGTGAAACTTTTAATGTTTTGTTATATGTTCCATTTCTGCTGTTATTTATTGATGCAGTCAGCATTAACATGAAAACCAAGTGTAATAATTACAATATTAGTTATTGAGTTGCTATAAATTATTAAACTTCATTTAAAATTATTATTTTGAATTGAAATTTTAAACTAACAAAATGAAAATAAAACTTATCAAATATGGTATTAAAAATCTTGTCAATAAACCACATTAGTGATAAAACTCAATCAACTTAACTGTGGGAGAGCCACACTTTGGCATGAATGGGCCGGCTCAACCAGAGTGATACCACTGCCTCACAGAAGACCAGTGTTAAAAGCAGCAATAGTGCTTGCACTGTGTTTTACAGAGTGTCTGAGTACACCCCTCCCCCATCCAAAGGCAGGCAATGCACTTGTGACATCTCGGCTGTAATCATTTACCATCGGTGATAAGTCTGCTCATTTGCCCCTTGTTGTATATAAGTACCTATATACTTTATACTTTATAAGTTTATTTATTGGGTTGTGGAACTATCCTCCATCATACCTATTGTTCCTACCTTACTTTTATAACTTACTCACTTGTAATTCTAGGCTACTTAATTCAATGACTACACGGTTGGCCTAGTGGTTTCAGTGGTTGCCACACCACTTCCTACTGCGCCAAGTGTTGTGGGTTCAAATCCTACATAGGACAACACTTTGTGTGATCCATAAATTGTTGTTCTAAGTCTGGGTGTACTTTGTGTCCGTTTCATGTATTTTTGTAAAGATCCCCGCAACACAGGAATGTATATTCCTAATGCGGGAGTTCTAAAAAAAAGAAGATAAATACACAAATTACGATATTTGGTTTTTTATTGAACACATTATACCCTTGTTATTTTAAAAATATACAAATTGCTATTCAGTAGCCTTCGCTCTAAAAAGTTGCATTTTATTGGCAATACATGCAATCAAGAGTATACATTTCTTTTTTAATCGTATGTGATTTGTAAGAAAGTTTTAGTACATTTTATTTGGATATTAACTTTTGCCTGTGGCTCCATATGTGTGAGTGTCTGTTACCACAGTAAATAGTATCCTATGTCTTTCCTCTAGAATTGAACAATCTTGATTGTTAAATAAACCAAATTGATTGAGCTGTGAAAGCATAACATGCAGAAAAAGCCTGATAGACAGACAGAAATACTTTAGAATTTATAATATTAGCATGGAATTATCTGTTTTAAATGGTTTCATTACCTTTCAATTATGAGTTTATAAGATAATTATTTTAAACAATCTATGTTCAACACAATATAATCTATGCTAATATATAAAAAAAAGACATGAAAATATCTACTGTAGCGACTTCCACATACAGCGTCAACATAAATATATGACAACGGCATCCACTGAAGATACACTGAACTACGAAGTAGCATAGTGCACGAAGAAGCTACCAATCCTGCATCGCGCAATAGAAGTTCTCGCGCCGATTAACATATATACAACACTCCAACATCAAACGTTAGGCATTGGCCCGCCAGGCATGATCACCTCGCCTGGTCGGAGCATCCTCCCTTTGTGTTGGAGGGACATGACACCCGTTCCTCCACACTACTTACGAGCGAGCAAAACTGCGGCAAAAGCTAGGAGGTAATACACAAAATGATGTCACAACTACTTTAATGCAGCTCTATGTGTGATTGGAATCATCTTCCATATCTTTAATATTTTGTATCTTATCATAATTTCTGGTAAATGTTACTATTGCTTTTGCAGCAGGTGATGGCAAGCAGAGAGAGTTTAATTGAAAGTCATCATGATGAGTGTGAATCTGATGATACAATACTGATGTCGCAGGTGAGAATAGCTTTTTGCTAAGCCTATAATTGCCATCCACTGCTAAAACAACTCTGTCGCATCCCAGTCTTGTACAGTCCACATTTGCTGCCAGCCATTTTGTTTAAATGTCAGTCTAAAATGCTGTGAATAATATTGTGGATAATCATATAAGTATTGTTAAAATAACTTGACACACCAACATTGCTAATGTGATAATAAGAAGATGCTATAGATTTTTTGGCACAAATGGGTTGGCTCTGCCACAGGCTCACAGGATGCAGTACTTTTATCACTTTTTACCAGTGCATCATCGGATCAAAAGTTCTACCTTAGCTTGATTTGGGAGGGGCAGGAATGGTGGCAATTCACTTATGACCTCGACTTGCAGTTGCCACGGTTATGTCATAATGCTTAGCTGTTGTTTTCTGTATAACTAGGTAAATTTGGCGGTGGTAGTTATTTATCAGATTTAACTGCTGATTTGCAAATACTACTAAAAATTATTACATATGAATAAATTTTTCTACTTGACTTCTAAAATGTACTTCACTCTATAGGAATTTGGGAGCACAGCCTTAGATTTCATTGAAGATGACCCAGTAACCCTGAAGGAAGTCCACGAACATATGATACGGTCTCCCCCACCGACCAGCTGCTGGCCACATGGTAAACCATTACAAATTAAAATTACTACCAGATATAACAAGAAAAGGTTCTTCTTTGTGGCAACACTAAAAAGAATAGTGATAACAATTATTAAATGTATTAAGTATTTGCCTAATTTGTAAAGCTCTGTTAACTACCTAATATATGCTTATAATTATATTTGTCCTTTCTTCCATTTATAAGTTGTATTTAAAAGAGACAATTTATCCGACCTATTTACAAATTTAACAAATTAAAATCTAAAATATTACTATCTGCTACCATTTTCATCCTACTACAGCGAAGCCCAAAGGAAATGAAAATACAAGGCGTTTTAAATAAAAACAGCATTGGAAATCCGCCATCTTGCCCTGCATTTATCAACAACTTAATAACTTTTTCGAGATGATGTGTTTCTTATAATTAAAAACTTTATTAGAATTTGTACAAATTTTCAATGCCGCCGTCGTCATCTGAATTCAAAAACATAAATGCAAAACACTTTTGCCGCGCTTTTGAGTATATAAACTATATTTTTGTTTTAATGTTATTTGGTGTTTATGCTAACGCTACATTTCCCGTAAAGTTATTCATAAATCCAGTCCTATTCGTATTTGAAACGCATTGTACTCATGGCAGTCTATGTATGTTTGTATTTAACGCAATGCGTTTGTATAAATAATGGTCCGGGTGGCATAGGATGTATATTATTTTATCAAAAGTTTTTACTAGTCATATTATAGTTTTTAGGGTTCCGTAGCCAAAGGGTAAAATGGATAGTGTCCCTTTTTACTAAGACTTCGCAGTCCGTCTGTCACCAGGCTGTAATCTCCTAAATCTTGATAGACTGTTCAATATTTCGAGATGATGTGTTTCTGTTGCCTCTATAATAAAAAATACCAAAAAAAACAATAAAAAAATATATTAAGGGTCATACAACAAACGTGAATGTTTCGCTCGATATTATAGCTACAGAACCCTACCTGAGCGAGTCCGACTCGCATTTGGCAGTTTTTTTTAAACTTTTTCTTGTTTATGCAAAGATTTTGATATGATGCACATTTGTGGGAACGAGGGTAGATCGAAACACAACTTTGTACCGATTTTATTACGAGGGTTCACAGCTGACTGCTTCATTAGCTTATTGAACCTATATTTTGTATCTATATTAAATCAAACTCAAGTTGCTGTTCTTGTAGTTAAAACAACAACCCATAATGTCCCACTGCTGGGCTCGGGTCTCCTCTCAGGAGAGGGTTCTTGTAGTTAAATACGACAATATCTTTATAAATAAGTTTTTATTCTACATGGACATAGCTGATGGTTTTCAATTAACAGAAAATTTCGTTTTTAAGTATGTTTCTCTTATAACAATGTTACGATGCATTTTAATAGAGTTTTAATGGTGTAAGTAGCGATAAGCAAATCGTGTCATACATCTATAGATTGATAGCTGCTATCAACGCGACGGTTTGATTTCGCTAATGTTTACATTGTTATCTGGGTTATTAAGTGAATGTCTGATTAGCCCAAATGATGAGTTCAATATGATTTATGATTATTAATAACGTGAATTAGTATTTTTTATATCATAAACTAGATAGACCAGAAATATTTATTTTCTAAAGTTAGATAATGACAGCTTTGACAGCTTTCTGCTGTTACGGTTTCCCTCCAGTTTCAATGTGAGAAAACCATAGACTAGGACCTACACAGAGTAATAGTAGTTGTAGAGGCAAGATAAGCGGCGAAATCGCAATTTGAATGTCTTGCCACACGCAACATATAAGATAATGTTGACTTTGATTTGAAGATGCATTTGAAGAATATCAAATTCAATTAATTCTGGATGTGGAAAGTATGTCGTCGACTCGTTTGTCTTATTTCACTTTGTATAATTAGCATTACAATAACAATCATGACTGCTGAAATTAATGTTTGACAGCACGTATGGTATAGTTTGACAGCCTCGGTGGCGCAGTGGTAGCGTACGCGACTGCTGTCCATGAGGTCTCGGGTTCGAATCCTGGGTCGGACCAGATGTTTGTATGATCTGCAAATATTTGTTTCGGAGTTTGGGTGTTTTCTATGTATAATATGTATGTATTTACGAAAAAAAAGTATTTATGTATTCATATCAGTTATCTAGTACCCATAATACAAGCTCTGCTTAGTTTGGGACTAGATGGTGTTGTGTGTTAGATGTCCGAAATATTTATTATTTATTTATTATAGGATTTTAAGCGGTTGCCACGCCGCTTCCTATTTTGCCAAGTGTTGTGGGTTCAAATCCTATATGAGTGCAACACAACACTTTGTGTGATCCACAAATTGTTGTTCTGAGTTCTATGTGTCATTATCCCTATTCATTATTCATATCATTATTTTTTGTACAATCCCCCGCTACACAGGATTTATTATGGGTGCGGGAGTTGAGAAAAAAATACTCGACTCGAATTGATACTAGTGTGTTAACGGCTTTGTATATGAGCTAACTGCAACATTTTTTTCAATTCGAATTAATAGTTTCTGTTAATAGCGTTTTACCAAGCAAAGAAACTCCCAGCCTTAAAATATTAATATGGATTTTGATCCTAGCAGTTTTTTTCTCGAAATATCATATCAATTTCAAGTAAACCCAACTAAATAAAAAGATAAACACTAACATCTGCTTATAAACGGCGCAGGTATCATATGGCAGACATGTAAGTCGAATTGACCTGATCAATCTTGAAGCCAGTTAACAACAAATAATTGCTCATGTGTGATTCGCATTAACGTAGGAGTGAAGCCATAGGCAAAATAATCTCTTAATTCCTTGTAAAATCTGTCTTAACATTATTTGGAACTGCGAAGACTAAAAAGTGTAATCTAGTTTGGCGAATGTGTAAACTTACAATCTTTTGTGTAAAAACAAACCCTTGTTCAGCTATCGTCTCTTAACCCGACCACGGCGAAGGAAAATAGTTTTAACAATAGAATGTGACGTTTAAAAATTGAATTCCTAGAGGACACTGATAATGGCTGAAAATCTTTATTTTCAGCCATTATCAGCTCCACGTGCTCATCATGTATAGATACTGCTAATTGACAGCAAGCTTAATTCCAGATTTACACTTGAGAATAAAAACAAGATTGATAAGTTTATATATATGAAATAAAAAGCCAAAGTTTTTTTTACAAATTTGAAGCATTGTTATAATCATATCAAACATGTTTAGGTAGAGATGGTTTGGATAGGTATTTTATATTTTCGGATATTTCGGAAATTTAACGCACAACGTCACCTAATCCCTAACTAAGCAGAGCTTGTATTATAGGTACTACAAAACTGATATAAATTAATATATACTTGTTTTTTTGTAAATACATACATATTAATATTATATATAGAAAACACCCAAACTCCGAAACAAATATTTGCAGATCATACAAAGATTTGATCCAACCCGGGAATCGAACCCGAGACCTCAAGCACAGCAGACCCATACGTTATAACTGCGCCACAGAGGCAACGGTTAGGTACTCCTGAGCTATAACTCTTGAGCGCTGTCATAGTTGCATAATTGTTCTGCCAGCGATCACGGCATCGAAAACTAAGAAATGCGTCTTATTAAATCTTGGTTTTAACTAAATATGAACCATATAGATACAATTATAAGCGTAGATCTACCTGTATACATGGACAAATAAACACCGAAAGCTTTATTGCCTTCGATTTTATTCTCGCCATGAAATTTTACCGTTACGGAATATTCTAAATACGGGTACATTATCAAACCATATTCAAATTTCAGAGAGTTACGTCTCATCTGACACATCCTCAGTTCGCATCCTTCAATGAGGATGCGTTCTTATTATTTCGTTCATTATTTTAACAAGAAAACTATGAACTAGCTTATTAAAATACTCGTTTTAAACTAAAACAAGCCAAGCATTCATTGAAGACTAAACGACGATGTGTCCCATGTCAGCATATTTTTAACCCATTGAACATCTTAATGATTTGGTTAGTAAAGTGATTATATCGTAGATTTCTGATACGATCAAAAATATCTCTTCTTCTTTTGATGAAATGTCAATGACCCGGATCAGCTATTTCTGCCAAGTCTTCGAGTCTTCAAGTCTTCGTTGTGATGGAATTGATGATAAAAAAAAATGTGGATTACATGAAATGGGGACCATCTTTCGTAAAATCAAAAAACCAACCCAAAAATATCTCTTTGAGAGCGCGATCTTGTTATGACATACTGAGCACCATGATTGACAATGCCAAGTTCTATCATAAGAATGTTATCGTTATAGAAAATATTAAGTCATACATGATAAAAAAGGTTGCATTGTAAAATATTTTATTTTAAATGCCAATCTTCATAATATCTAATTTCTGTAAGTTAGTTCTGAGTTTTTATAGAATAAATAGGAACTTAACACACTTAAAATGATATGTCATACAAAAGAAAAGGACTCTTTAACTATAAACGAATAATTCTAGTGAATATTAGTATTGTAACGGCAATCTCGATAATTTGTGTTGTATAAGTGGAATCGAACTCCTAAAATTGTCAGGTGTGCTGTGTCTAGATTCAATTTTTATAGAGATATTAGTCCTTCTAATACCTCTTGCTTAAGGTTACTTATCATCTTTTATGCGATAACCAACCTTATATGCTAAGTATCACTATAATTAACTAAGTAGTAATAAATCTAACCTCAAATATTTTCCCGCTTCAAGACACACTGTCGTACCGTGCGTCGAGCGCGTTCGACTTCGCCGGAGACAGTCCTGTGTCGTTCAGCGCTTTCTCGGTCAATTCGCAGGAAAAGGTTACTAACATTCATACTTGCCTTTGCTTTAAATTAATATTCATATATGTAACGCTCAAAGACCGAAATAAATTATTGAGTATAAAAATAGCTCATAAGCCGTGGTCGTTGCAAAATATCCACATCGTGAATGAGCGTTTTCGATCTTTAAACGTTACATGATATGTATAACATAGTCTTACACATTTTGTCTTTGCTTGTACTTATTTGTATCACTTATGCCTAAAGTTGTAGTAGTATGATTTTTAACCCATTTTCAGAAAATACCCGAATATGCCTGTGTTTTTACAAACTCTATTTATATATATATATGAATTTGTATTTCTAGGAATTGTTGACCGGCCGTTCTCCTCGCCGTGGTGCGCGTTCTGATGAGACTCGCAACAACAATAACTCGTCAAGACCAAGGTCATCCAGGTCTGCATCGCCAAGGTCACATGATCTGACTCTATGTGGACGACCTTTATCTTTACCAGGTACATGCGATTTCTTGGAATATTTATTAACAGCTTCGAACGTACTGCGGTCATTTCGGCCTGGTTGACCTGTGGAAGATCGTTTGACCTGACCTTGTCGTCAGGTCAACAACTTCATATAAAGGTGTTAAATATAGATGGCACAAAATTGTTGAACACCTGGTGTGCACTGAACTAGACGAACTAAATGTCATCCCCTTTATTCAGATATAAAACATTGTGACGTGTTAGGGCAAACCCTAACACATTTAATGGCTTATATAAGCCTTCTGACATGTAAAGGACACTCAGAATAATCGATCGTTATGATCGCAGAGGTCTTTAGCTTAATCACTTATATCACTATCAGATATATGTCACACTGTAGCTAAAACGGAACTGCCCTGCTGTCTACGTACTGGAACGTTCTAGTCTATAAAACATTCGAACATGACGTTTTAAGAAATGTAAACAAGACAAACGCGCGACTAGCAATCCACATGCGATCTTATGGATATTTTCATAAGGTTCATTGTTCTGTGCCTCAAGAAACCAACTGGAACTTTCAATCTTATCTTGAATCTTATTCTGAAAATTCACAAAACATTCTACTAAAACAGACAATTGTTTTAACACAATATTTTAAGTCTGCCTGCCGTAGTGGTTAAACTGTCACTTCGCTGTTTTCTACTGCACTCTGTGTTGGTGGTTAAATCGCCACGCGGGACAACACTTTGTGTGTTCTAAATCTGGATATTTGTTGTGTTCATTTCATAAACGTATGTAAAGTACTCCAAGACACAGAATATCCTTAAAGTGCGAGAATTATCTTTTTAACAAAAAAAATATTTGATTCATTTAATTACAGGCGAGAGTCACCTTCGCAACGCCCTCAGTAGAAAGCAGCATAGTCAGCCGAATGAAAGGAGCGAGAGATCCGATCGTTTTTCTCTCTTGCAACACCCTCGTCCTCTACGAAGAGCACACTGCAACCGACGGGACGATGACAGCGTCCATCTCGTCCAGGATTGCGATAAGTAATATAAAATAATGCCAATAAGTATTGGTATAAAGGGTATAATTGTTTGTAAAAGTAAACTTACGGAAAGCGCGGATTTAGAGGTAACTGTTAGTTGACCTTGAACTGCCAAGAAAGTTGTAGGTTGACCTTGATCTCTAATAATATTTTTGAACTACGTGAAAAGCAGATGACAGAACAATCACAAAAAAAATACTTTGGAAAATATTTGTAAGTACTTGATACTCTTGTTTACCCGATATTATATGGTGCCGCTCAAAATCAGTATTATTGTCGTCGGCAAAATCATAAACCTAAGGTCAAGGTCACTAACGAAATGTGGCCGGTGTTCGATGTTGATTGCTGAAAAAAAATATTGTGGAATTGAAATTAAACTTGTCAGCGGATGTTCAAAAATTGCCTTCTGGTTTCAGAATTGGAACAGAAACATCTTGTTCTCTTTCAAATATAAAGATTGTAAGTTGGGGTTGGTACTTTGGTTAAATAAATTATTTTCCGAAAATGCTTCAATTAAAGTAAGATATAAAAAGTATTAAAACAAAAATATATTTGCACTTAAATAGTGAAAATAGAAAAATATAAAATGCACATTATTTGGAGTTACATTTAGACAATATTGTCTTTCTGTTAGGAAAAAAATAAAATAAAAAAGGTACAATTATTTAGACTTTCTTTCTTTCTTGTTAAAGAATGAACACTTGTTCAATAGAGTACTTCACTGTTATAGAATTTAAAATGAAAAAAAGAACACATAACCAATTATAATATTAAAACATGATTTTGTTCCGGAGATATTATGACATACCGCGGAGATATCTAAACGTACCACGGAGATAATATTATACCAAAGAGATATACACTTACACTGCAGAGATATACACTTATACTGCAGAGATACTAATTTTCTTGGTGAGATATAAAATCTTGCGTTATTTGTAGTGATAATGTGTCATTTTTGCCGCCTACAGGACACGAACACCACACAAATTCCTATAAAATGCTCACAGTAGAAATATTTCTCAGTCCTACCAAAATAGTTAGATAGTCGTTTAGAATTAGGAATATAGTTTAATTGTTATAAATATTAAGCTTTATTAGATAATTGATAGAATAGTGCGATTTGCTAAAGTAGTTATGAACGTGAGGTTAAAATACTTTCAAGTTATAAAATAATATAATCAGTACTTATTTTTGTTATTTTTTTTTTAAGTATGAAAATTCCAAAGAATTATAAAATACAATTATTGAGTTACCGAATTATAATAGTCTTAAATATATCCCACCATTATTTAATGATAATGATAATATTTCTTCGGTTACGATCGCTGCTGAGTTTCGTAACCAGGTATGGAATGTTTTCTCGCTGGTTACGAATGGGTATTCTAATTTCTTAAAGTTTAGTAGTTACTAACACAAATAAACTAACAAATATTATTCATTTAAACATTGTCTGTATCTTTATAAATTATGTATAGTAATGTTTAAAGTTTATTTATAATGAATAGCCACGACATATTGTGTTTATGTTAAATATAATTTTAATATGTAAAATAATTATTGAATTATAATTATAATGTGAACCCCGAATATTTATATTTATTACGCTGTTCTCGAAGTTGATTTATTTTTTTAATTCTAGTCTATTCATAGTTGTACATCTAGTCGGTAACGTAAAGGAAAAGTTAAATTTACATTCCGCTTGACTATAGCTTTGACTCAGTGGTCGGGATCCTTATACCTGGTTATCGACTATTCGAGAGATGCGATAAACAATAAAAGTTTAGATTATCAGACTTCGATAAAAAATGGTTACTTCTAAACTGAGTACGTACGAATTAAAAGTAACACAGTACATAATGATACATCCATGAGTGCACATAATGAAAGGTATTAGTAACAGATTTCTTTTATCATCCATTTCTTGTACAGTGCCTATTCTCTCAACACCCTCTGGCTACTTGCGCCACTTGAATGAAATGCACCTAACTAGTATTTCTGTATCGCGCTATTGAAGTTATCGAACCCATTGCTATAATATTTATCAATAGGTGTTTATAAGTTAATTTGTACTAGGTAATGCACATTTAATGATAACAGGACTAATACTTACAGCGGTTTATTTAATTTAATACTTATAAAGGATTAAATATGTTTATTTTGACTAAAATTCAATTTTAGTATATTTTTATTGTTGTGACTTTTTATTTAATTTAATCGATTCAATTGTGTGTATAATTTTAGATATATTTTGTCCTCAGTGTAAGTCGTTAGATAAAATATAGAATTTCTTTAACTAACCATTCTTCTATTATACGAATTGTTTGTTGAAACTCCAGTTACTTTTTAGACTAATTTTGTAGTTTTATAGATTTTTTTTTTTATGGTTTTAAGTCAAACATTAAAAATAAAGTTTCAATGTTTCCATATAAATTAAAAAAACTACTTTCAGTTGACTTAAGGGAATAATAAAATATACTAATTATGTAATGTTTACTTCTGATAATTCCTAATAAAACATTAGAATTGTAATATGCATACATTCATGATTTCGTAAATTACGCAATTATCCATCCATGTATGTCAGGTTGTGTTTCCATGCATCACGCTTTCAATTACACTCCTTAAAAAAGAAAAAAATTATAAAAATTTATGATAGAAGAATGGTTCTGTATAATATTTTAGGTAAAATTAAATTTTTAATGTAAATTGTTGTACTAGCAGTGTGCCGAGCGACCAGTATGGTGCTCAGGGCGGTTGAGCTTAAATATGTTAAACTGTCAATGATTTATATATGTAATTGGGTTGGTTTGTATGTTCATATAGTTTACGCCTATCTCTATGAAACTAATTTTAATCCTTGTTGTTCTCGAAGTATAAAGATCTTTTTACATTAAATGCAGGACTCTTCTATACTATTTGAGTACAATTTTTGACTGCCTCGGTGGCTCAGTGGTAGCGTACGCGACTGCTGTCCATGAGGTCTCGGGTTCAAATCCTGGGTCGGACCAAATGTTTGTATGATCTGCAAATATTCGTTTCGGAGTTTGGGTGTTTTCTATGTATAATATGTATGTATTTACAAAAAAAAAGTATGTATGTATTAATATGAGTTGTCTACCCATAATACAAGCTCTGCTTAGTTTGGGACTAGATGGCGTTGTGTGTTAGATGTCCGAAATATTTATTTATTATTATTAATTTGCCAGAACTAAATATCACTATATCAGTATATTGTAACAACAGTTTTTAGCTAAGATTTTTTTCTATAAGAGCCTGCCAAAGTGACTATTCTGCCTGATGGAAAGCAAGAGCAGAATCCAAGAGTGGTGGTCACCATCCTCAATGCGAAAAAGAACAATGCAGTATGGTGACCCACACCATGGCAGCCTAGTGATGCTTCTGCATCATTGGGCCTCCGGTCTCGTACTCACCAACGAAACACAACAGCACGGACGCTATCTTTTTACGCTGGTCTTCCGTGAGTTTTCTTTTTTAATTGGTAAAGGAACAGGAAATGTTGATATTTTTTTTATAAAATGCTTGTATTGTAAATCGAAAGAATGAATTACTTTATAGTAATCTTTATGTTATATCAAGAGACAGAGTTATTATTTATGTGACGGTGTGTAATTAGTACATTGTGTTTTTTTTAAATGCCTTTGCTTCTAAACCGATTTAAGATGTTGAAACAAAAAAAATGTAATCGTGTTTTCGAAAGATCTTTGTACTTCGTAGACTAAATGTTGTCTTTCCCATTAATTTTATGATTTAAGACGTTCCAATATACTCGTTTAGTGTAAGAATTTAAAAGGTTTATGGCTTTATAATTATCGCTGTAAAATGGGAATTGTTTGCTGATTTAGAATTATAGCATTTCACCTGTGATGAGTCACCAATCACCGGTCTAGAGTCGAAGTTACCCACAGCGGTTGTCACTCCAACATGTTTTACCTAAGTCATCTGTTTGACCTATATGTCATAATAGCGCAGCATTTATTACATGATAGCTTAGCCGCAGAGTAAAAAAAAAGTGTATATCCTATATCCATCTCCTGTGTCTAAGCTACCTCCCCACCACAATTTTCAGCCAAAATCGGTTCAGCCGTTCCTGAGTTATAAATAGTGTTAACTAACACGACTTTTTTGTCGTCTTGAGGGTGACACTGGGTACATAAAAATATAAGATAAAAAGATATTAAAAAAAATTCTTTCAGTTCTTTCTATCTTTTCAATTCTTCGATGAATTTAATCAATATTAAAAAATTAACTTGTTTATCAAATGATTCATAATTGCTTGGCGAGTTTATTGTCGCAGCTGTTTCTCCACTCACAGGCCATTAACATGAGAGAAAGAACATCTTCCTTTAAACATAATGTAGATAATTAATTTTTGCAGCAAATAATTCTCATTTGTATAGTTAGTGCCATTTACCCACTTAGCTAATTAATTAATATATCATTGTTGTTAATCTATATATTGCGACATTACGCTGTCTCAGGTAAAATACTGTGCTTTCGCACTGGTTATGTAGCGACTCCAAATATGTAAGCTTCTTAACCGACTTCAAAAAATAGCGACCGGTTAAAACAGATTATTCAGCATATTCGTAAACTTACGAGACCAAGATAAAAAATAAGCTAAAATTTACAAATTTGTTGAAGTTTAAATTAGTGCTATAAGTTAGTGGAGAAAAATTTAAACCATCCCTAATATTCATTAAGGACGGTTTAAATTGTTTTCTAAAAGAGTACTTGAGTATAAATGTCTTATTTCACAATCATACTTTTTCACCATTATTCGCACTGAATTGAAATATTCGGATCCTTCTTTTTTGAAGTCGGTTGAAGATATCATTTGTAGTCGCCCGCTATTTTTAGTTCTTACCGACTTTAATTAGATATTCTCGATTCTTGCCTTTCTATCGATATCAATTTATCCCCAACCTAAGAGTAGGCCAATGTTTATATTGTAACGTGTTGTTATGTTTTGTATAATACTGTAATTCTGGTCATTCGCTGGTCGATGCATCCAGATTGTCGATATAATAAATAAATAAATATGTATTTGATTAAATGTTTGATTTTAAATCACCTACCTCTATTTTAATTAATTACACATGCAAGGTATTAATCAGGTATTACGGTATTGAAGCATTAGCACATTGATAAAGAATGAACGTGCCACCGTGTTAGTAGCGATCTTGGATGCTAGACATAAAACCTTCATTGGATTCAAAAGACGGGCACCCCCCCCGAAATATTTTACTCATAAAATACTTTAGTCACTCTCCCCAAAATTTGTAATCATGCCTTTTGTTATCGATATAACAAAAGGCATGATTACAAATTTTGAAATACTTTTTATGATGTTCGGAAGTATCTCCTGTTTTTCAAAAACACTATTTCTACAAAACTAAAGTAGGAAAAATGTAACATCAAGTGATCAAGTCGCTAAAAGTCGATTATATCCGAACAAAATGATGTTCACAGACACGTGACGTGTCTCGCTCTGATTAGTGTTCAACTTAAAATGACAGATTGCTATATTTTGTAGTTCTATTTATTCGTTAATTAACTATTCTCTATATCTAAGGTTGCCTGGAAAAGATTGCTTTTGGCAATAAGGCCGCCCTTTGTGCACTTCGTCTCACATTTTATGTACTCTCTTCTAACTGGAATATTATAGTGTGCAAATAAAGAGTTTTCTATCTATCTGTATATTAATATCGCTCTAAATATGAAGATAATATTCTTTGAACGTCATTTCATCAGAAAATATATTATTTTAGTGGTTCTCGGTACAGTCCTGATGCCCATTATAATAAAATAGGTAGACTTAAAGAAATAATACAAGAGTAAATTTTATTTATAATTTTATTAAATTAATTATTTCTATAACTTTTTACATATAGTAAATTATATGTGCCACGTTTTGTCAATTACATTGAATAATGCTGCCATGTCACATCAGCAGTAGTCACATAGTACCTAATGTTTTGCCTCTACGATCAGACAGGAATGGCTGCGCGCCTCGACAAGAGAACGTCGAGTGCTCACACACGACACTGACCTCAAGAACAAGTTCATCTCGTCACACGACATTTGTTCAGCGTGAACGAATGAGTGAACTGTCATCTGTCACATTGACATGTCGAGGTGTCAAGCCTGCGGCAGCCAAGCGTCAACGACAATCGACACGCCTCCACGCACAACTTGGTCCAAGAATATATTTATGAAATAATTTGTATAAAAATTTTGGCTCCAATATTTACAAATGCACTGATATTTTTTACACGCCGGACTAATTTTTACAGCGACTAAGTTGGGTAAACAGTCGCAGAGGCATGTCGCAGGCCGCCGACGGCCGGAGGATATTTATTGCAATTTTCTAATAACACATTTCTTATCTATAAAGAGTGCGCGCGTACAGTGCGCGTACAAGTCTAATACCCTATCGTTACAGTGAGACAACGATACAACGACACAGTGATACACCGTTTAACAATAGGCCGCTCTACGCGTCCAGGTAATACTACGAGTGAGTAAAATCGGAAGATATAGCAAAATAAAGTCACTGTAGCAATAGGATACAGATAATAATGAAGAGACAACATCGATGGCAGAGCTGATCGGTTTCTTTACTAAAGTCGCCCGCGCGCTACTTACTATATTTGTATCCTGACGATACCTTCTCCCTGTTTCGTGTTTTAAAATTAACGTTTAGAATTACCACACAAGTTGAGGGGCTTATACAGAATTTGTACTCTTAAAGCGTCCCGTCGCCGCTGAACCCATTTTACATCCTATTGCAACATAACGGTACATCACTACGGTACAATGTTTATTCTATGGAACGAACGGCAAGCAAGTTGATCGAAGCGACACACCGGTATGATATAAAACGACAAAACACTGTTCTAGCAATAAATTAATATTTTTTGTGATACATAAATAATAACCGAATGATAAAATACATTTATGTTCATATAAATATTCTGACAGAGGCATAGGTGTGAGCGCTGAAGTGAGCTGACGTCACGTCATGACGTTGCGCGATGACGTAACGTGCCGCGACCACGCTCGCTGTACAGCCTAGTCTAACTTAACAACGTTCTTAGATGTACTCAGTCAACTCGCGACAATTACGTCAAAGTAATATAAAAACAGCTGGATGGACTCGTTTATCGATGTAGCTTAACAAGTTATAAAATTTAAGTGACTTAGAACACATTAAAACAAGATACTGTACATTTTTACAATGTGATGTGAGCAGCGTTTAACATGTAACTCTATAGTGGCAATACACGTTCGAGCAAACGAACTTCGGTCATTCTAAAACGATCGAAACTCATTTCACTGTCAATATTCAATAAAATTGTTATTAAACGAATTAATGTATGAGACATCCATTCACTACGTTTCGTTCGTTCTATTGATTGATTTAGTTCGTTCATTGGATCGTGTAGTGTTCACATATGATATAGTATGTGTTGCTGTGTAAGCGAGCGTTGTCGCGCAAGTGCATGTTCGTGGCGCGTACAGCCGAGCTCGAGAGTGAGACTTTCGCTCGACACCGCGACAAGACAAGTTCCCGCCAACGCGCATACTACACAATTTTACCTTAAGAGATCAAACTGTCATTAAAAACAAATATTTTACTTACAAATGATAATAAGTTTACAACTATCCTTATTATAAACATCCATACCTAAAATAATTTACAATTATTTTTTTTTTGCAAATTATATTTAGATAAACGTAACTCATTCGGGCCGGGGAGGAGGTTATGAGATTGACTCGAACGAAGGCCCACCGAATGTAGATAGATTTTTCTTTGAAAATATAATAACGCAATGAAAATTCAGTCGTTCATCTAAAAAATGAATCAACAATTAATTACAAGATACAATAGTTTATAACAAAAATATATGTGTACTCATCTAGATGTTCCTTTGTGGATTTTATTTGTAACACAATGTATTGTCCAGCTTTCATTTCGTGTATAATATATAATTTTTTTTTGGTACATATATGTCCACATAAATTAAAATCGCAACTAAATAACTGTGTCATTACAATTACATAAATAAAGGCTTAAGCGAAATACTAAACTTAAAGAAAATTTAATTATAACAATAATATGACGATAAGTTCCATCCAATGATGACATGCGTTTGAAAGAATCTTATGTGTCAGTAGACTGCAACCTTAATAACGATTGCTTTTTGAATGGAAAGGTACGAAGGTGCAATATTAATTTACGTTAAAGAAAACATGTTTAGCACAAGTACGAAAATTGCCCAACTTATTTAACAAAGAAATAACTGCAGCATTCATTCGGTAGTGACACATTTACTCAGCCGATTGCGTGTGAACATGAAGTGAGATCATTAATTATAATTCAACATTAATACTTAACAATACGATGGTTAGTGATGTGTTACGAGTAGTTGGACGCTATGCAATTTCGGACTGCACTATGAACATAATAAAGTCAAAAATAACATAATACGTTTCATTACAACATGTTTACAACTACTGCGCAGTAAAAAAAATGAGTAAGTGAATGATTGTGATCAACACGAACGTAGCCAAGTTCTGGATTGAGCGTGTTCGAACCACGCAATCGACCGTGCATTGCATACAATATAAACAGCAAATATGGCGTAATATCTGGTGATTGCCGTGATTCCCAACACGCTGGCGATCCACGTAAGGCAATAAGGTTTATTCTACCCAGAGCAAAGTTTAAAATTAATTTTATGCTTTTGAAGCAAAAAAATAATAGAAAAAAACATGATTTAAATAATAAAAAAGGAAGTGCCACCACTAGATTTTATTTATATCAATCAAAGGTATGGAATTTAAAAGTCTAGTTACACATAACGAGGACGGCTATGTGGCGTGGGCGCATTGGTCGTCTAGAAATCTTGCCGTGAGTCTACCGAGTTGAGATTGAATAAGTTATATTTTTACACATTGGAATAGCCCTCTAACTTTATAACTGATTTATTCTGGCTGAATTCTACGCAGACCATTAAATAAAATAAAATAAATAAATAAAAAAATACTTGTAATTATTAATTCAATTAAAATGGAGATGCCACACAGACATGGCACTTGGCCTGCGGCTCTACGTTTGAGCTCTATCTGTCGCGCCACTCACGCCCCGTTACTGTTCCGCCCCGATCGATGTCTAACCGAACCATAATTCTTAAAGCGTGTTAGCATCTGAATTACTTGTAGAAACCGAAAACAAATTTTGTAGGTTCCCTTTTGATATTAGAAGCAATTATAAAAAACTTTACTCCTAATTCGGCGAATCATTCACAGATCTAATTCTATTTGATTAATTTTTACAAGAAAAATAATATATACAAAATATAAAATTGATATACCTTATACAACATACACTATAAATAATAGCCATTTGATTTTATTTTCATCGAAATCAATAACAATAAGTACCTAGAATTTTCTTTCAACAAACAATTTTTTATTAAGTCCGTTAAAATTTATATTCGAATATGTCCGATAGAAAAATTTAATAATAAATATGAAAATAATATGATTGATTGATAAATGGGTGAACGAGGGGCCCAGACAAAATTTGCACGAGTTGTTAACGAAGACGGCCGGTCCCCGAGGTTACAATAAATCCTATAATATTAAAATATAAAGTAAAAAATTAAAATGATATTATGTAGATAAAGATTTGCACACATTGCATGTTTTCAACACAGTGGAATATGTGAGCGCGATGTAACCTATGGAATACACATCGCTTCACGAGACTACACAATATTGCAACTCATCCAAGCGAGCCAGGCTCGGTACAATTTAATAGAAAGAAAATGTAGAAAAAAAACAAATACAAATTCATCTGAAATGTGAAAAATAAAACTTTGAATATAAATTTTTGGCAATTTTGTACTTAGTGATGGTTCGCAGAGGTGTGTAGTGTGTTCACGTGTACAGTGTTATGGTGCATGTGTTGTGTATGAGGTCGTGAATGTGTGTATGTAAAGATATGTGTATGTTTGTTTGATGTGTACGCGTCAGGTATGTGTGTGT
>PKRV01000085.1:87838-228806 GCA_003709505.1 Hyphantria cunea | reverse complement strand
TGTGTGTGTGTGTGTGAGTGCGGCGCGGGCACAGGTGTCGTCGTCGCCGAGTCACTCTGTCCGTGCAGCGGTCGGCGGTCACGTTCGGTCACAGAAACAACATTCGCCTTAGTACATGTATCAACAAAATGTTCTACGTTTGTTACGTTAAGAAGTTGTAACGTCTAGCGGCGAGCCGTGGTCGGCCCCGTATTCGTCCCGCGCCGCCATCCGCTCACCTGGAATAAAGAACAACAAACTGTCAAAATACTTTACTGTGCAACATACTTTGTGAGAAATCTTCGCCACAAGGTATGTTATTCTCTGTATTAACGTCGCTTGAACAATTTGGATTCTATTGACAATTGCATAGCCATTTTGCCTATTATCTTTGATTGCTAATATACTTTGTGGAAGCCTTAGTTATAAGATCTCATAGTCTCTATAATTTAGGTAACTTGAAAATTTCTTATTCATTCTCTCATTAAAACTAATCTCACAAAACATTTAGTAAAATATATTGTACCTAATTTTTATGACTACCCACGAGTTTTAATTAAATAAACAAAGTAATTAATTGTTTAATTAATTAGTGAAATAGTGACGTTATAGTTGGCTACTTAATATATTTTCCAAATAATTTAACTAAACGACCTCCGCAGAATCCATGAATACTTCGGCCACATCGCGAGGAGAGAAGGCAATAACCTCGAGAGACTGATCATGACGAGTAAGATAGGGGAAAAGAACCAGAGGCCGTACGTAGCTAGCTACACGAAAAAAGTATCCATACATTATAATATCGAGTACTTTTCCTTCCAACACCGATACTTTTATACTCGATACTTTGCGTTCGATACTTTTACTCAATGAGTACTTTTGGACAGGTAGGTATCGTATCGATTAAAAAATTAAGTTTTAATTAGCGATTCGGGTATTCTAACCACCGTCACAAAAAAGATCGCCATTAGACCCTAATGACCTTTATTTTAGTCCTCAGCTAGTCGTAGCCCGTTGCGTTGCCCAGGGCCAAGTTTGCTCATCTCTCGTCACTACGATCTATGCTGCCCTACACACTGCTCAGGAAAGGAACAGGTGGCAAGCTATTACTTGAAAAATGGCTCTACATAAGGGGCTCGACACGAGGATCAAGAGGAATTTAACTAAGGTGTCACGTAGCTATTTAAGATACTATACCTACCTAAACTCTCGTAGAGCGAACAGCGCGTCGTGGCCGCGCGTGGGTCGCGTGTGTCGCGAGTGACGTCACACGAGGCGAGCGCGCACGTCGTCGCCGCGGCACTCCCACGCCGCTGTCGCCGCTGTGGCCTGACACCAGCGACTCGCTATCGCTCTGGTTCGACGTGTACCCAATCACATCCACCTCATCTGTAAATAGACAAATAAAAACAAAATAAATACATGAAAATAACCGTGGACAGCCACGTTTCGGCATGCATGGGCCGGCTCGACCGGAGTGATACCACGGCCTCACATAAAACCGGTGTGAAACAGCGCTTGCTCTGTGTTTCACCGAGTGAAGATGCCAGTGGAATAGAAGACAGAACCTCCTTCATAAGGGGAGCCCAATGTCGGCAATTTGGCTACCTAAGACTATGATACCCAAACTTCTGTTAAACATCTTATACATATTTCTTAATATAAACATATTGCAGAGAGGTTACTCTCCGATATAGAAAGAGTCATGATACTCATCGTTAAATTATTTCTTCTAAACATTCACATGTTTACTGGCGCTGGAGTTACTAATCTAACAATAATTACACGTCCTAGTGCAACAGTTTTTTCACGAGCCAGGCAAATCCTGCACTTTCTACGTCACTTTGAATAGCAGTCAGCATTTGGCAGGTGGCCCAATTTCACAATTCCCTGTTTTTCACTACGCTCGGCTCCCTTAAAATCCAACGGGCGATGTTTTACAGCGCTTTTAAATTTCGCGTTTAATTAAAAGTGCGGATGAAATTCGTGGGAGAAAAAGCGTTGCTGAATGCAACTACTATATATTACGGAGTTCGCATTCGGGCAATTGTGGCTTTTACAGTAAATAGTTTTACTTTTTTAAAAGTTTTACATTACATATATTTCTTTAGTTTTTAGGCTTTTAGAAAATGTCAGGATTATTGTTTTGTATTTGTATTTATTCTTTATTTTTAAACATTGAAAATACCAGTATGAAAAAAGAAATACAAGGAAGTTTCATGTACAAAAGGCGTGCTTAACCCAACAGTGAGTTTTCTGCCAGCAAACCCTGCATTTTGTAAATTTTGTAGTAGGTACTAAGTTGCCTACAAGCGCAAATGAATTTGATAAGCAATTTTTATTGATAGTCCATACATGTGGGTTTTGGGGGACTTCCTACCCAGGGGATAACCAAAGTGCCCTTTAGATACCATGTATCAATAACCGATAAGTAACTTGTTAGTTTAACTATATTTGACCAAAATTTTACTTAAACTCTATGCATGAACTGCCAGTTAACTTATTACTTAATCAAGTGCCATACAAATTAATGAAACTTGGCAAATTTAAAACCACATTATTTCTTAACTTTTTCCATTTGAAGTATACATTTTTAAATCTGACATAACTTGCTTCCTTTGTTTCGATTTTTTTATACTTCTATTTTTATACTCTGTTTAGTTGACTACACTTTGAACCACAATTTATTTTAAAATCGAGTTAGCTCTAAGCTCCTAACTTATATTTACTTCAAATAATCTTTTGAGACACTGGATCCATTTATTTACATGTGTTATTCAACTATTCATTATTTTACTCTTTCTATAGTCTCTCCTATTCTCTTTTGCAGCTTTTCAGCTCGTTTACGGTAATACGGTCTCAGCCCTTATGCATTTCAAAGAACCTCAAGGCAATATGCTGGCAATTTTCCTTTGAATACTTGCTACTTGAGACGTCCAGGCAGATTTCTTCCAAGATTGAAAATTATTCTAATGTAACATATTCTTTTAAGTTTATTATAAGAAGTTGAGAAGAATTAAGTGGCGTGAAATTGGAGAGGCAAATGTCCAGCAGTGGACTGCGATAGGCTGATGATGATGATGATGTCTCCATTTCTATAAACTGCTTAGTAATTAAACACATTATATTTATTTTAGCAAAGATGGCGTGATCAGTCTTTGCATGAGTGACTGCTGTTAGCATGATAACATGAGCATCTCCGAAATTTCAGAGGTCACGTTAAGCAGTCGGTCCCGGTTGTTATCACAGAATAACAGTCGTGAAGCTTTAGTTTGAGGCCTTTGGACGGCTTGAAAACATCCAACGACATGATTACGTAGCCACAACGTTGTCTTGCCATTCCCCAACCCGTATTCGGCCAGGGTGGCCTGACATTTGGTCGTAACCCTCTCCTGAGAGGAGACCCGAGCCCAACAGTGGGACATTATGGGTTGTTGATGAAGAAGTGACCATTTTTTTTAAATGCAGAGCGTTCGCATGTGAATCTTGATTATTTCTCGACTCAAAGTCAAATTGTGTCAATGTCTCCTCGTTTTCAAACCTTACGGAAGCCTTAAATTAATCAATAACAAATGTATGTCTATAAAATACAAAAAATAGAATTGCACCAACACAAGCCTTACTTTGTAGTTTCTCGTATTTAAGTGAAACACTTAAAAGGGATTGTATCTAGCCGATAGCACTGGTTTGTTTGATTTCTACTGATTTTAAAACAGACATTTTATGCAGCTGTGTACAAGTATCTCTGTGCATGCCTACATATATATCTACATTGAAAGTATTAACGAAAGCTTGTTCCATCAATTCTGCAAACAACATTCACAATAAGTGATCGCATAATTTTTTGCTGTTAGACATTCAATAGAAGGTTCACTCTTATCAAACAGACAAGTTGTAACGATCAAAAGTAATATACCTAAAATAAAAAAGCACTACGCAAGCACTTAATCAGGTAATCATACGCCAAAAATGTCTTACATCATTTTGGAAAAGAGCCGATACTCTAACACGGCTGGACCGATGTTAACCAAACATAGCTGGCTTTTAAATGAAAAAACCGCATCGAAATCGATCGATGCCACAGACAGATATATAGACAGAGACATATAGCAGACATCGACGCCAAAATTATAACACCCCTCTTTTTTACGGTTAAAACGTTTGTGATTACGATTATTGAGGATTTATTTCGCACCTGTATGTTGTCTAAGGACAAAACAGAGCTCAATCTGTTTAGTGCCATAAAATCATCATTAATTTAGATATGATGCCATAAACCTTAGTACTTAACGTTAGAATATTTGTTGTAATTTACATATCGAATACATTTATTTTTAACTAGTATTTATCAGCTATTGCTCTGAATCAGTATTTTTTTCTGAGTACTTTATGTCACTGATACCAGTGGCAACTTGTCTGCAAAAATTCTTGCTGATCAAATAAGCTNTTTATGCAACTGTGTACAAGTATCTCTGTGCATGCCTACATATATATCTACATTGAAAGTATTAACGAAAGCTTGTTCTATCAATTCTGCAAACAACATTCACAATAAGTGATCGCATAATTTTTTGCTGTTAGACATTCAATAGAAGGTTCACTCTCATCAAACAGACAAGTTGTAACGATCAAAAGTAATATACCTAAAATAAAAAAGCACTACGCAAGCACTTAATCAGGTAATCATATGCCAAAAATGTCTTACATCATTTTGGAAAAGAGCCGATACTCTAACACGGCTGGACCCATGTTAACCAAACATAGCTGGCTTTTAAATGAAAAAAACCGCATCGAAATCGATCGATGCCACAGACAGATACATACAGCAGACATCGACGCCAAAATTATAACACCCCTCTTTTTTACGGTTAAAACGTTTGTGATTACGATTATTGAGGATTTATTTCGCACCTGTATGTTGTCTTAGGACAAAACAGAGCTCAATCTGTTTAGTGCCATAAAATCATCATTAATTTAGATATGATGCTATAAACAATGTTAGTCCTTAACGTTAGAAAATTTGTCGTAATTTACATATCGAATACATTTATTTTTAACTAGTATTTATCAGCTATTTCCCTCGCGAAAAGTTAAATAATGTTGCATTTTCTCTGAATCAGTATTTTTTTCTGAGTACTTTATGTCACTGATACCAGTGGCAACTTGTCTGCAAAAATTCTTGCTGATCAAATGAGTTATACGGTGCACAGATTGAGAATTTTTAATATTATTTTTTGTGTGATAGTAGGGCAAAAGACAAGTCACCTCATGGAAAGTGACTATTGTCGCGAACACACCTTCAATAACAACAATGTATATGAGTGTGTTGCCACCCTTTATGTGTCTTTGAAATTTATTTTATTGTGCCTTAGTAAGTGATATTCCCAGACGAGAGACCTTGCTTAAGACAGATGAACATATTTAGTATTCGTATTTTCCATTAATGCAAAATGTTACAGATTAAATTAAAAAAATATTTTAGGTTAAATATAAAAGCTTAAATCGAACTTTACAAGTAGTTATTGAAACAGAAACGAACAAAGGCCTTTTCACTTTATACAGATTATAAGAAGAAATACAACAAAAGAGAATCAATCACCAACATCTACAGATAAATTGGACGTCGAGAAGCCATTCCATTAAAACACTGAAGCATTTATCTCAAAAATGTTCAACGTTCAAAACCTATCAAACTTGTACAAAAACGTATTGATAGAAAGCAATATTACTATTAAGTAATCTCTCTTAGAAGGAGAAAGAAGAAAACATTAGTCTCTACTTATTTTCTTAAGCCTTAAAGCTTTGGACTTTTAAAGAGGATAGAATTTCTAATTAAATAGGTCAAATAATATTCGATGCGGCCTAGATACCAGAATATTTATTGATTATATGTCATAATTATGTATCTCGGAGATGTTCCATGAGAATACAGAATGACAGCGCTTTATCTAAGGGCAAGGCCATCTGCTGGCATACGTCAGCTAGACTATTAGTATTCTTCTAGCCGATTATGTATCAGGATATGAAAGAGATTTTATATTGCACAAGTGTGTGCGTAAACACAGGTGCACTCTCTGTTCCCTCTCTCTCATAGCGATGAGACGGTTTATTGAATCGATCGGGGAGGGATCAGGCACAGGAACGTTTAAACTATTACAGATAAGTTGCAGATATGTTCTTCTTTTGATGATATGCCAATCAGCCGGATCAGCTATTTCTGCCAATGTCAAGTATTTCAAGTCTTCAATTCTAAGTCTTCAAGTCTTCATCGTGATGGAATTAATGATAAAAAATATAAAAAATGTGGATGACATGCTGCAGATATGTTACTAAACATATACGTTTTGTCATATGTATGAACTCTTAAAAAACAGACAAACTTGACAGAAGTGAAAACTCAAAACTTTGAACAAACAGTGCTCAGTTTCATCAATCAGTTTGAAAAAAGCTCATCTGTAGTAAAACTCTTTGTTCTTTAAATAAAATTCGCAATAAAAAAAGTAAAAAACATAGCTCATGAAAAGCGTTTGGTGACGATGATGCAAGTTCCATGATTTTTTTCACTAAAAAAGTGCTCAACGCGCATAAAAAAAATTTCTCTTGAAAAATTTTTTACTGATAAATTAACGCCCAAACCATCCTCAGCCGACAATAATTACTGGCCATCAAGTGGGAGTGTTGGTTGACATGATTGTATAAAAATTTATGTTCGAAGTGCAAATTGCCACGCATACAAGTTTGTTTGTCGGTAATCCAACTTGGGCGTTCCTCGAACTCGCACGAGCCGCCAAACATCGGTCGTGTTGTTGGGCAATCGATAATTAATTTCAGAGCATGCAATATTATCATTAGTAGAAGTACTGTGAAAATTATTCAGCTCATAATTTTCTTGTTATTTTTAGATGCATAAGAAGTTTTTATATTAAGAATAAAAAAATAGATAAATTATATCTATGCTTAACATATTAAACTGACTGTAAGTAGTAATATGTATTTAATTTTATTTCTGTTTTCATTGATATTCCTTTCGAAAGGAAGGCCTATGTAAGAGAAGTGGACTTTTACAGACTATATTTAAAAAAAATACTTTCGAGTTTTTAATTATATTCGTTAATTTTAAAACGTTTATCATCTCATCGAGAACAGAACAATAATTCATTATGCTTAGGTATATATTCGTTTTGCATAAAAACATCAATTCAAGTGTAAGCATCATAGCCTGTGCCACATTCCGTTTAAGAACTAAACGAAATAATAAAACATTAGAAAGCACTTTAAAAGAAAATGTAACATCTGACATATGGTGTTGCTACGAACCGCGATACAACTTCGTTGGGACTAATTATAACACAAACGGCACCAAGCATGCACACAGCAATGGCGGCGGCTCACAATGGCGTTCGCGCCAATTTCCTGCAATACATCTTAAATGGACGTTGGCAAGCGCGCCACCCGCCGGGCGCATGCACGCCCTTCTGGGCCACTACAACCAAGAAAATTATACTGCAGTCGGTAATTTAAATTTACTACTCATTTGTAAGACGTGATGAGATGGGGAATTCAATGGGGGCACGCTTTTTGAGTTGAGCTTAGAAATGTGTCTTTTAAAATCATTTTAACAATTCGTTTTTTGAAAATTCATGAACAAAACATTACGTCTATTCTGTGAAAACTTATGTAAGATTAATTCCTGTTCATGCATTCTTACAAACAGTCACGGTTTTTTTCAGGATTAGATAAAAGAATATAAAAGGAAAAACAGGTAAAAAAAGGATTTTTTCCTTTTTTCTTGGATTTTCTACACACCCCACGTAAGCATAAACTCTAGCATAACTTAAATCGGCTATTACTAAGAAGTGTCGAGACTTTAACTGTTTAAATGTAAGTTTAAATCTACTTAAGGACATTTCAAAACCAATGACAATGTACCAATATGTCCATACTAAGTAAAATGTAAACCGGAGCTTTACTGCGATAACAACAGACTAATGGAGTTTGGTTCAAATCCTTCAAACATTTTTGGATAGTGCAATAAGCAAAGTTCAAATACCACGTATTTCAGTGTTACCTTTGAGAGTGTACCGTACTAAGCAGAACGTACATAAATGGATGCGATGCAGGAATTTCGGGTGGAAAAGCGGCCAGCAATTGTGTTGCGTTGATCATGCAAGTTTGAAATGGAGAGAATTTATGCACGAAAATTTATCTGAAATATATATGCTGCTCAGATATTTTGCTGCAGCAATAAAGCACTGGAATCTCTTTGAGATGTGTAATGGAATTGTGTTTAAAACTCAATTTTTCCTTACTGATCTATCAATTCCTAAATTTTATTTCCATATTTTATCATGTATATAAATACAATAAAACAAGTCGGTTCATTCTCAAGATGTTGTTATAAAATGAGTTTATCTCAGCGTATCGTAATACAATGAAAACATTTAAATATAAGGTGTTACGTCGACTTGGTTCCAGAGTAGAATGCAGACTTGAATATAAGTCTGAAAAAGTTATTATCAAGGTACACAGGACGCATGAATCATTCGCAATTCACTCGCATACACAAAGCATGGAGTCTGCCGCAATATTTCGACACGAGAATTTATTTCCGCCAGAAATTGAATGGGACGGCACAACCAAACTGTGTTAACGTAACAACGACTGGTTGTGATGTGCCTTGGGGGTGTGCTGTAAAAGAGTTCGTTGTTTTTTGTTTTATTATATTACCGCGTTGGTTTGGAGAACGTATTTCTAGAGATACTGTGTACGTTGATATATTTGCGTATATCGTATATATTCAGAGTAGCAATGTGTACACCACCATGCCAGTCCGCGTGAATGTTCGTGACAGCGGGTGGCTCCTTTGTTTGAAAGTTCAGGCTGTTATTTTAGAGTGAACTGTACGTTTGAGAGTTTTTATTCACTTTAACAACTTGTGGTCTTTTTTTTATGGAACCGTGGGTAAATGATCATACGTATCGCCTGATGGTACGCGATTACCGCCACCCAAGGACGTCTGCAACACCACAGGCGTCACAAGTGCCGGCCTTTTGGGGATGGGGGTATGAGCCTCCGGTATCCTCACTCACTCGGTGAAACACAGCGCAAGCGCTGTTTCACACCGGTTTTCTGTCAGGCCGTGGTACCACTCCGGTTTCATATGACAAGTATAAGCAGTAAGAGATGTATCCAAGTCTATATAACTTTATTATATTTTTCTCCTAAGTTTACGTGGATTGGGTCATACACCAGTTAACCATTGTAAATATGAACTGCTCCATCATCATGATATAAATAAAGAAACATATTGGTTTTCTAGTTGTAATAGCCTTCACATTATATACAGCTTTAGTTATAACAAAGTTAAGTATATAATAATACGTAATAATAAAAATAATTTAGTCACAGCTATGGAAGTAAAATTTACCGTTAATGTTTAGGAAAAGTAATTACAAGTAATGAAACTCCAATGAAAGTCTTAATGGCGCCCAGCATGGGGCCAACATCACAGTTCTATTTAATTATAAGAAACATGATTAGTCGACGTTAATGCGAGTTATAACTGCTTGCAAATAATATTATTCAATGCCTCGTAATATAGCTGATTCTAGCTAAATTGAGATAAGTCTAAATATAAATAGGCTGGGCATAACCAAAACTTACGTTTCTTTCGTCTAACAAAGATTTTTTTTCAAATCTTTGTTTTAATTGAAATTAAGGTAGATAACAAATCACTGTAATATATACAGTGATTTGTTATCTACCTTAATTCTATCTATACGGTCGTTACTGTTTAAATTTCCTACTTCTGCATAAACTCTGAAATTGTATTCTCACAGTCAGCATTCAGGATCGACAATCGACTCCCAAACTCCTAATCTACAGGGAACAAACTGAGTCTAAATCGAAAAGGGAGCAAATCCTCCTCTCCCTCGAGACCAGCATGACGGTGGTGTTACGGTCTGGCAGACTCCATTATATCATACCATCATGAACTAAAATTTAGAGGAGACCAGAACCACTTTGATATATTAATACGATCGTTAAAGCAGACTCCCTTTTAATCTATTACTTGATATCTTCATGAATATATAATGGTGTTTGGTATTAAGAAATTGTTGTAGGTTAGTGGGTATATTATTAGCGATATGCAAATTGCTTCAGAGAAAATGGGTTTGATCGTGCACTGTGTGGTTAATTAAGTGGGTTTTATCTTATTATCTATTCGGTCTAAGGCTTAAAAAACCGTGGACGAACTGAAACGATATTGAATTGCATAATGAAGTCGCTTTCAATTCACGTAAAAATCAATATTTGAATTGAGCTGAGATTGTACTATGAGTACTAAACAACGGATTTCAAATTACCATCTCAAACTTATTTTGTTCCGTAAAACAAGATGTAACAGAATATTTTAGTTTTAAGTCAGTTAAGTATTTATGTATTCATATCAGTTGTCTATTATCCATAATACAAGCTCTGCTTAGTTTGGGACTAGATGGCGTTGTGTGTTAGATATCCAAAAATATTTATTATTTAGTTTCTCGATAAACTATGCTGAAAGATACGCGTATATTAATTAATGTGATATTTATAGCTATATTATACCGTAAGGACACCTGTCCCCTCCCAGAGGGCTAATAAATCTCTTTCCGATAATTTACTGATTGTTTGTCTTAGCACATAAATTCACTTGTGATGTCACCCGCCTTATACGTCCTCGTACGTTGGCACCTCCGTAACTTAAAGTTATTTATTTGCGTTGCTGTAGGGAATACATCCTGCGATTGGTCGAAAACAGGGAATTCAAGATGACTACAAGTCTATGGTGAATATCGGAGAAAAATACCACGAGTGAATTTGTGAGTATTCAAATTGAGAAATGTTTCTCGTTTCAAAAATCCCCCGTTGGGCGCCAATAAAGCTTAATGGAAGTTAAAAGTATTGTACTATTTCACTTTGTTCCCTATTGTTTGTGAAAACAATTACGACAATATCTTTTATTTTAATTTACGGATCAAATAAAGCCAGTATCGCATATCAAAGATGTTCGAAACGTAGAAAATCTTTGCGATTACTACGAAAATCAGTTCTAGGGAAAAAATAAATAATCTTTTTGCATAGAATGAGGATGTTATAAGACATTTGACGCGTAAGTAGATTGAATTCCATTCAAATTGAAAGGCGAATTAGATCTTCCACGGCAGGTTGGAGAAGGGAAACTACAGAAATACTGGCCGTACTAAAACATTCACAGAATCGTACTATCCAATTTAGTTAATTTAACCCCTGGAATGTATTCTGATTTCTTGGAACGTTAATATTAAGTTCCCTTCATCTTAAATTAGTCCTGAAATGAAAGCCGAACTGAGCCCACTCATAATACTATTTGAATGCTTAATACAGCTGAATTCATTGACCTTGTCACTGCTCAGTGAATTGTAAATCTGTTAAGTTCTAGCTTAGATAAGCTTTTAATTTTGGCCTTACTTATTACTACAAAAGTAAGCTAAAAACTTTTGTTTTGAAATCAGGTCAAATAGAAACAATAATTGGAGTTTGATCATTTGAAGCCCGTCCACAAACTACATTTGAAGCAATAGTTTAAAACTTATAATTATAATATTTAATTAAATCTGTGGGAGAGTCACGCCTCGGCATGAGTGATAGCACGGCCTCACAGATACCTGTTGTTAAACAGCGCTCGCACTGTATTTTTTCGAGTGAGTGAGGACACCAGAGGCCTATACCCCAACGACCTCCCAATCCCCCAAAGACCAGTAACGTACTTATGACGCCCTTGAAATTGCAGGCGTCCATGGGCGGCGGTAATCGCTTACTATCATGCAATACGTCTGCTCGTTTGCCCCATATTCCCTAAAAAAACAACAAAAATCGTCGTAAAATGTATTGTACTAACGAGAAACCAAACTACACATAATCAAAAAATATTTAAATTTTAAATTCCTGTCATAATAAGAACAAAGAGTTGATACGATGGTACTTCAAAATAGATTTCAACGGGACAGCAATGCCCTGAGGAGGATCGTCGCTGTGATTACATTACAGTAAGTGTCCCTAAGTCTCGTTACTCTCTCAAGATTTCGCCCGCCATTATCTTAACTAGATTTCAACGGTATTACCGATGGTACAGATCGTGGGTTGCATTTGGGAGCTGGAACTTTACTTGCAATCGGAGTGAAGTTTTATGATGCAAGTTCACTTGGTAAATGGTTAACCTGATCGTTGATATTAATTTTTATTGAGTTCCCATCATGTATGGTATTAAAAGTAAAAAAAAGTTTAATTTTGTCAAAGCGACTTAAGTTATAAAAGATTTGAGTTAAATTCTTGCTTTGAAAACTGCTAAAGCTACTTGAAGCATACGAACAAGTCTAAGATGCAATATTTCCAATAGCGGTATTTGCTTGCGGCATTTTAACTTTAAGAGGTCTCGCAAAGGATTTTTAATATTTGGATGCAACATATGTGGGTTGTTAGATTCATTTTTTCACATTATTGTGGATAGTCCATTAAGTCTAAAGTGTGACAGGTGCTTTTATTTCCTATTATTCTACACTCAGGTTGGGAATAAATGTTTAAAGAAAATCTTCTGCCTATAATATAATTCAAAATAAAATAAACCTGACTGCGTCAACATCTGGCATCTTTATAAAATTCATTGAAGATGTGGCGGCTTCCACATACAGCGTCAACATGACATATATGACAACGCCATTCACCGAAGATACACTGAACTACGGAGTAACGTAGTGTACGAAGAAGCTACCAATTCTGCATCGCGCAATAAATGTTCTCGCGCCGATTAACATATATACAACTTCCCAACATCAACCGTTGGGCAGTGGCCCGCCAGGCATAATCATCTCGCCTGGTCGGAGGATCGTCCCTTTGTGTTGGAGGAATATGTGATCCGTACCTCCACAGAAGAACTGAAAAGATATGAAGTACTGAAAAGAAAAGATTTTAAATTTTTTTTTGTTGTACCCATTGTTACTCTGACGACTAAGATGAGTCTATTGACACCACTCACATAAAAATACGACAAGCTGTTTTGGATCTACAGCGTAGCAAAGAAATATACATACATATGTACATATATACGCTCGAAAAACAACCCTTCTTCTTTCGCAGTCGGGTGAAACGGCACAATCCTTTCAAGTAAAGGTTATAATGTATATATTGATTTGGGTTTTTACACTTTAAGAGTAGTATTAAACCTGATCCGATTTTATTCTCATCCTTTAGTACCCAGTTTTCTCAACAGTTTATTGAAGGAACTGAGTTTGTTATCCTCCAGAATCCCTACTCTTGAAAATACAGTTAAGACGGTATTTCCAACATTCTTTTGTTTTTGTTTATGAAAAGAAGTTCATTAGTTCACAAAAAGTAATTCTTCCAAACGATGTTTCCGAATACCCCCGTTACTTTAAAAATAAAACTTAAACAAACGTTAAATGAGTTTATTGTAAAGTACTTTGAATTTGGAAGGTCGTTATTTAAATACTTGTTTTAACGGTTCGTATATGAAATAACAGGACTACCCACACTGTGGTGCATATGAAATATCCCAGAACATAAACAAGTGGGTTGCGACCTAATTAAAGTTGGATAGTTGTGGTAATTAGAAGCCTCATGCCTCGACGCCTCGTCCCCCTCACCTCAGTCCTCCCGGGCACTGATAACACCGGAACACGGAAGGCTTATCAGAGCAAGAGTACTTCCACACGGCATGGCTACATGATATTTGGACACGCAAAGTGTGAAACTTTGGTTGTTTCAAGAAGTTAAGTTTTATTGGCTCTGGGTCTTAGAAGCATGCACTACGTTATTGGATTCTTAAGAAATGCACTTATACCAGTTGGAAAACCAACAAAGACTGAGCAGGCTGACGGAAAGACCAAATCCTTTTGTTTGATAATATTACTTTCCTTATGGTAATATCATTACACGTATTACTGCATAAACATATTAATATTATATTAGAAAAAGTAACATCTCATCAAAATAATTTCAAATATTCAATGGCTTAAAGGTCAATACAAAAGATTTGTTAATATTTAATATGAAGAAGACTAGTCCCAATAAAATGTAAAGAGTCCAAACTTGTACATTAAAAAAAATAAGTAAAACTCAATAATCATCCTTAATAGTAATTCCAAATCACAATATATTCTAAAAGAATACAAAATAATTATGTAGAAGTATGTATAAATGTTACGATTTTGCGACTTTTCCTGTCACGTAAAAATCCAACATAAAACAAAAAACCGTCCCAATTAGGCTAGACGTTGACTCGGGACACAATGTTATGAAATCTCCTATTTTCAACCTTATTTAATTATTCAACATTCGTAAATTAAAAATCGTGCTTCAAGACTTTTTTATGTATAGAAAATTGTTAAACACAAATAAAAAAAAAAGAAAATAAAAATTCAAAATGGCGAATTTAAATTAACATTCATATCATAAGTAATTGATTTAGGTACTCGATTGACTGCAATGCCTCACCTTCAATCTCATAAAAATAGTATAAAGCTTTCTAACTGTGTCCCTTCTCGACGAGTATTGTCTTTTTCTAACATCAATATTCAGTTAATTCTATGTTGGTCTTTGTCTGAAATATTGCTGTAATTATTTCTCGGCCCTCTATCGTTCGGGGCGAAGATCTGATAATACCGCTTTTGGCACAGATAATCTAGGGATTTTTTCTCGTAAACGGTGATAAGGTAATTTTTTTCCTCGAACGTCTGCTGTGTCTGGGAAATTACTATTAATTTATTATATTTTAACTGTTACATCAATTCTTGTTATTATTATTATATCTTTTAGGTGGACTTGTGAGGATGTTTTCTATTATTAGTGGTATATTTGTCTTGCTTACATCTTTATCAGCCGCCTATATGCCCGTAACAAACTGTAGTTTTTTCAAAAAATGCCGTTTAAATTTCATTAGTGGATTCACACGTTGTCATATTCAAATTCAAAACCATTTATTCAATTAAGACAGTAATGAACATAAGTTGAAGTTACAGATAAAAATTATAGACCGATACAAACTGACGCCACGGATGTACTGTATTGTTAAAGCTAATTAGGTAAAAACACCAATGTCCACTGCTTGCTTGTGTCGATCTATAACTTCTGGTTTCCAAAGTGTGTTGAGCCTTAAGTGAAGAATACTGGTAAAGAAACTCATGGCCACTCTTTTTAAAAGTCAGATATTCAAGTACAATAGTGTTAGTATTACATGAAGGTACAGTATGCAGTATGGAAAGTCGAGTTGTGTTACTTATCTTAGACAGAAGTTTATCAGACTGATTTGAGCTATTAGTACATATAGTGATATAATCAATCTACACATTCTTAATACTTAAATATTTGTCGATGCATTGAAATGCTTGTATATTATATATTTTTGTAAATTTCCAGGATGTACTTTTCTCAAAGGTCGACTTGTATATTCAGAATATTACGTATTTTAAAATCATTTTCATGGCATTTTAAAATAAATCAATGCGTACCTTATTCGTGCCTATTTCAGTTGTATAACCATTATTAGAAAGCATCAAAACTAGACTCTAGCCCAGAAATTACAACAAAAACAAAGGCAAAAACATAATATAAGAAAGTATACCCATTTCACGAGGTGGTTCACTCATTCGGGCGTTTACTTCTCGCTGCTAGTGCCAAAAAAATCCCACCTACCCTCATAATGAAACTAAGAAAGTCATTCGTATTAATCCACACGTAGTTGATAATATTCATAAAAGGCAACACAACAATAGGTGTAGTCGGTGTGATTAACAAAGTGCGAGCAGGAGGGTGCGAAATGCGGTGAGACGGCGATAAGCTACGATCCACGTAAATCACCATCGTTAATGACGTTCTGCCGCCGTGGATGCGGGCTACTTCCACAATGGTGCTACATTTGTACTGGGGGGGGATAATAACGGAAATAGAGGGGATATTTATAGATGTTTTCCTATAATTTTAGTGGAAGAATGTGTAGATATAATACAAGCAGTCAAATTTCAAATTAAATATCGTGAGATATTTAGTGTTGAGGCAATTAGACGAAAAACATACGTACGAAGCTATTTCAAGTAGCAAGCGTATACTGATGCTTAAACAAAAGTTTACAGATAAATTTTAGGAAGTGTGATAGGAACAAAATGATTTGATAAAATTTTGATCAGCCTGTTGAAATTTCTCAAAGAAATTACGGAAAATTATATTTTATAGTAACAATGTTCTCTATTCGATACTAAACGGTTCTTATTTTTACATCTGTAGAAATAAATAGAATTGGAGTTTGTAACATCAAAATACGGTACGTATGCCAAAACAACATTTTTTACAATTTTTGCCTGTCTGTTTGTTCCGGCTAATCTTTAGAGCGCCTGGACCGATTTTGACGGGACTTTCACTGGCAGATAGCTGATGATATAAAGATTAACTTAGGCGACTTTCATTACACTAGCTTTGACCCGCCGAGTTGCCTGTGGTTGATGTTATATCTGTCTACTGAGGTTAGACATATGTATGTATACACATACATATGTATATTTAAAGTTCCTTTCAAGGACCAGTTGACCAAAATGGGCTCAGTGGAGTTTATATGCGAGTGAAAAATTTTAATTTAATCTAAGCTGACGTAGCTTAGATCAAATTTAAATTTGTGCTCATCAATTTCATCTCATTTTTTAAATTTATTACTTCATTTTGAATTTTCTTTAAATCGCAAGTCTTGATGAACTGAACTACAAATAGAACAAAAAAATATTTAAAAAATCTATTTATATTCCCAATATATGTAGTCCCTTTAATTAATTCACGACCAGTACTTAGTTCTAAGGCTCTTACTGCTCTTTCAGCTATTATCCATTCAGGTAAATATTATTCGAAAATTTAAACCGAAATTCTCGTACTCCACCGGCGTTGTAGAGGTGGGGCACATAATTCATAATGTTTACCGGTTTTAATTCGTAAAGTTTCGTAATGAATAGACGGTTCGTTCATTACCTGTTTTGTTGGATCTCAATTTTGTATATTTCTTTAATTTATGGAGGTGTACGCAGTAATTATACCTTTTTGAGATCAGATAATTATATTAACTTTGTTTTGATGTTTTATTTATAGGATTTTATGTTTTATTTGATCTACTTATTAGTAATTTAATGAAGGTGTTGTATCGTATTATTTAATTAGAAATAGAAGATATTGAGATATAGGTATATATATATTATTTATTTAGGTAAACAAACAACAACACAATACAAGTGTATAAATAAGTACAAATTACATACAAATGTGGATAATTGTGCCATCAGCGACATTTACCACATAGTAGCTATGTTTAACAGGGTTTAACTTTTGAGAGCATTATATATAACACACATTAGTGATAGTATGCATTGGACAGTGACATAAGTATATATAAAACAAGAATGTTTTTCTCTCTCCCCCCCTCTCTCGACACTTAATTTACTACTGTAAAGAAGTAGCAGTAAATGAAAAAAAAAAAAACCNAAAAACCCGTAAACCGTACTTTTAAGAGCATTGAAACAGTTGTACCCTATTCCATCGTACTCTCACGTACTGCGGGGCTCGACACCGCTCTCGAAGCGCAAACAAACAACACTCAACGCACGTCTACTTAAATACTTGTACTGCACGAACGTATACGTAGGCATGCGATAGTTTGTTGGCCGGATTTTTAAATTAGTATTGCCATGTGGTTAGTTTTAAATTACAAATCGATCGTGGTATTAAAAATTATGTTTTCATCATTATACCTTTGATTTGGTCTAAGCAAAATAATAACGGTATTTTTAATTCAAGGAATGCTGTTGTAAACAATTTAATTTAATTAGTAACTACGCTAATCTTCCCGTGCTCGGCTAAGATATATTTTTACCCTTTTAAGAGATATTTGTTCAATTTTTTTTGTGTTTAGTGGTCCGCATCCACTCGATTCTAGTGCCAGTGCATTTTTATGTCCAAATAGCATCTTTCGATGTTTATTGCTGAAGTTCATGATATCTTCCTTGACCATGTTGATTTTTAAATCGTTGTAGATGTTGAAGTTTACTCACAATATCAATGTCGCAACTCTAAATTTAGAATCTCTCAAGAACTTCGATGTTACAATTGCTGGCCGTACTCCATAATTGTGTTCCGTAGGTCCATATTGGTTTCAAGATGACTTTGTACACTATAGTTTTATTATCCAGGTTGAGATGTGAATGCTGACCTATTATCTAGTACATGCTACGTACGTACTTGGTATCTGGTTGTTTACGTTTAGTCCAGATGCTTTTATCACGTTGGTCTCCTGTCTAAGGTCATGCTTAGATTCTTAGCATGTTTTACCTGTGGGATTGCTCCATTATTAAGTAACTGTCAAAGCATGCTTCTCTTCTCAGTGTAAAAGTGACGAGGGAGGATTTGTTTTGGTTATCCTTCATTCGCCAGATTTTTAGCCAATTCTCTACTTTATAGAGTTGCAATTGAAGCTATGCAGACGCTGTAACTGGATTGATATATATGGACAGTATTGCAGTATCGTCTGCGTATGTGGTAACCTTGCAACTTTACTTGGGTCCATAGTTGATAGTCAGCTGTGTATAAGATATACGGTACTGGTTCAAAACTGTGGTACGACTGTTTTTATTTCATGTAAGGCTGTGAGATCAGTATTCAATTTAACTAGAAAGCATCTGTCTTTCAGGTAAGATATCAATGTGGGGTAGAATGAGTTAGGTATCATTTCTATTATTTTATGGAGCAAATCCTCATGCCATTCTTTGTTAAAAGCTTGTCTTATGTCTAGGAAGACGGCCAAAGAATTTTATTTGCTGTCTGTCTGCTTCGCGGGAATTTGTCCATTGTATTGGTAGACACATTTGCGATGCACTTTCTAAGCATTCCTTTATTTTGGAGCTATGATCGGGATTTGTGTCTGGAAACGGTTGAAAAACTTCACAAAGTTGCTCAGCGAAAATTGTGACTTTTCCTGCATGTTTCGCATCTTTTAACCATTTAGAGCCTATTTTTTAATCATCATCATCTCTCCATTTTCCCAAATTTATTTGAAGTCGGTGCAATAAGTTTTTTCTTGATCATTCTACATATTCCTTCATAAACGACATACTATTTCCTTTTTACTTTTACGTAACAAATATCACCGTACATTTTTGCAATAAATTGTTATAGCAGCGCATCTATAACGGGTAACACAATATACGGATGGACCGGGTGGTCGCGTTTCGCGTCACCTCGCATATGCGATTAAGGTAATGCGATTTCAGTAGCCGTGGGTAGTGTGCAAGCACCCTTAATTAACGAGGTGACTGCTCTAGCGTATTCAATTTTCCACTTTATTTATAGCAGCACACGATTAAAATTTACGTGACCGTTGTTTATGAATTCTATCCTAATATGATCGTGACATTTAATTTAAGGACTGATGTGTGTTGATTAAATTTTAATTATAAACTTGCTCATATCACACACATGGCCATATGATCTTAAACTAGGCAGAGTATGTACTACAGTAATCAGTGATAAAGTACTGATGTATTTCTAAATAATAATAAGTATTACACAAAGAACGAGTAATCGAGCTCATCACACATTTTTTTTTATATCTGTGCCTCTCAAAGCGACCCTGATGAAAAGCATGAAGAGAATGATGAAAAGAAGTGGTCACCATACTCATTGCGAATACAACTGCATGGTTGGTCTAGTGGTTTAAGTGGTCCTGGGAGGGGTCCGGATGGCGTAAGAAAACGGTTCCCGGATCTCTTCCGTAGTTTTAGTCGGTTCGATTTCGACACACCGCCCCGCCGCAATCCCCGGTGGGGTGAAAGCCCGAGGGGGCTTCCATACGTAAAAAAAAAGTGGTTTAAGTGGTCGCCCCACCGTCAAATGTTGTGGGTTGAAATCCTACATGGGACAACACTTTTAGTAATCCGTAAATTGTTGTTTTAAAAGTAAAGTGACCCGTGACACAGTATGTTTATTCCTAATGCGTCGTCTTAAAAAAAAATGTCCTGAGTTGAGATCGATCCGGCGACCTCTAACTTAGCAGTCGAACTATCGGATCCAACAGTAAGTATTGCACAATGTCTTCTTTCTAGCTTTGTAAAAAAATTGTGACAACATTAATTTTGTATGGGGAAAATATAAAGTTCATTTATCACACCAATTGAATACGAATCAAAACCAAATAAATATATGTGTTGGAAGTTTTTGTTAGGTAACAATAGGTAAGGGATGGAGGCCCGGTAAGAATAAGTGTGGTGACGACCCTTAAATTGCTAAAGTTAATGCATAAATAAAAGGTAACAATGTAGGCTGGCCTACGCGCCTTTGTACGGTGGCCATAAAAACTGCGTAATGTGAATTTAGGTTAGGGGCGGAACTTCACAAGCGCACAGTAAACGAATTATGTATATATTTACAGTAACTTTGCAATAAATATTATTGATATCTGTTACCTTCTCCCTTTTATAAATAAGTTTTATCTTTAATCTTTCACTCGAGGAAGGCGAAAGGGTAGGTGATATATTTACCTTAACGAAAACTTTGGATAGTTATGACTTAACGATAAGATATTGAAGATATTTCTAGTTGTAATAAATATATGTTCGGTGGCAGGAAGATGAAGGTGATTTTAATGTTGTTTTGGCGTTATGAAGTTCGTATTTGATGGACCTGTTCGTTTACTTGCTAGTGACCTTGTATCTGTCTGAAGGGTCGTGCAAACGGTTTCCTTTAACACAATTCATTTTGTAATGAGATAGATTATACCGTGGGAGAGCCACGCTTCGGCATGAATGGGCCGGCTCGACCGGAGTGATACCACGGCCTCACAGAAAACCGGTGTGAAACAGCGCTTACGCTGTGTTTCATCGAGTGAGTGAGGATACCGGAGGCCCATACCCCAATCCAACGCCCCCCATCCCCCTCACCATTCCCTTTCCCCCCAGGCCGCCAAGTGTGGGTCACCATGCTGCATTGTTCTTTTTCGCATTGAGGATGGTGACCACCACTCTTGGATTCTGCTCATGCTTTCCATCAGGCAAGGCAAAGTCATTTTGGAAGCTTAAATATATAAAAAAAAAGGTTATTTATGCTTTGCAGTTAGTGGACTTTGTTTATAATCTTTACACGATAAATAGGTATGTTTATAAGCTTACTTTACTTTCATACTAATAATAAGTTTTGTCTAAGGCTTTGAATGAAATTAGAGACAGCTGTGTGTCTGATGTCGCAAGTTTATATTTTCTAATAGGTTATTTTATTATCAAAATTTTAAAAGGTAGCAAGAAACCAACATGTTAGCATACAATTATTTGCTTTCCTTTTATTGATACTCAGTATATTGTACATAAAGACTAGATTATAATCTACAAAAAAGTGATGGTAATTTACGCTAGAAGATGGTCATTGTTATTACAGTTCAAGTTATGTCAAAGTTCAATATGTTTTATGTATATATAAAAAATATTCAAATCAAAATCCATCAACAAGTAAACGCTTTTTTCATGGCCTCCAAATCCCTAAGCCTCTTACGAACTATTAACAATGGAGAATACATCTCTTTCATTTAATAAATAAAATGGAGAACCTTTATTGTTGATCTTTGTTAAAACAGTTTTGTAAGTATGCCTAAAAACTCTTTACTATTATCAAAATTTTCTTACTAATATATTATCATTATTTAGCATTATTTGACTATTATTATATAGTATATATAGTAACATCTTTTGAATAATGATTTGAATAATCATTATTTAAACGATGTTGAAATCCAACCATTCAACAATTGAACGCCGTTTTCATGGCCGCCGTCTCTCTAAGCCTCTTAAAATAGTCTGTTTGTTCTTTTCAGCTGGCACACAGCACTGGCAGCGCTGTATTCAGCCCCCCCCATCAAACTCAGCTGCTGTCGTGTTTTTAGAAGACCTCGGTTTACTCATTATTATTCTTTAATTCTAGCTTTAAGCTCTAACCGGCTTTGCTGTCCACCATGTTTTTAATTTTACCAAAATCTTTCTACTTGTAATTATATCATTAGCTATTGTTTTGTTGTTTGTTTATTATAACGGCTTAGTGTCGGACAATAAGTCAAATTTATTTGGCAAAGGTAAATGCTGTTACTGGAATTGCGTTGTCTCATAATTAAAATATACGACAGTAACATCGATGATATATGTGTTGCTAAGTTTATTATTGAATTTGAGTACATACAGTTTAATTACTCTTATAAACTACAGGCTATTGCCCACGGCTACGCTCGCTGTATTTCGGTTATAGCGGTAAATAGCCTATGTCCTTTCTCAAAAATCAAACGATCACCATAGTGAGTTTCATCTAAATAGGTTTAGAGTAACTGACAGACAGATACCCCAAAAGATATGGATTTCTAGTAATTTTCGAAACCGCGAACGTTTCTATAGGATAAACAATTTCTAGCCTACAAGGATTCAGGGCAACAAAAGCAAATATGAGCGTATGTCTGAATAGCTGCAGTTCACGGCTTGTTTATTTTGACAGGCCAGGCTTGCAGCTGGAATGCCGATGAGCTGTGAAAGCTGTCGGGGCTGGCAGGCCTGCTATTACCACGGCCTGTCACTTTACATACAGCGTTAGTTTTTGAATTAACCAACGTACTAAAATGAGATATAAAAAATCAGGAAAGGATGGATTTCAAAGGCTTCCTAAAGTCCGCAGCTTATCATATATTCCCGTTATATATATAACTCAAAGGTTGACCCTGTTTGGCATGACCGAAAATAGCTTACTATAGTATCTAAATTTTAACCGAATTCGATGAAATGAACCGTATATGCCTAACACGTTTCTTCTAATACCTGCTTGCTTAGTGATTAGATTCTTACTGTTATGCCAGGCGACGTGGGTTCGATTCCCACTTTGGTCAAATATTTCTGGGTTTTTTATGTCTCTTGGAAATATAAATGTGTAATTGTCAGTAGTTTGGTTTGCATAGTACAGGCTATGCCTAGTTTGGTACCAGACCCGTGTTTAAATTGTGTAAGATTATCACGTATATATAAAACTGCCACAGGGTTTGAGGTTGCATTCTTCAAAAACGGCTCAAACGATTTTAACGGTCTTTTTTTTATAAAAACTTACATGGCAGAACAACCTTTGCAATGTCAGTTAACAATTAAAGATAGAAAGTCTAGAAAAACACTCACCACTTTCAGAGACTGATGAGGGCGACCGCTCCGCAGTTGATACTCCAGAAGAGGACTCTAATGAGGATAGAGAGTCAGCGCGAGTCGCGTGCGCGTGCGTCATCGAGCTCTCTGACAGAGTGCGCGTCACCTCTCTAGGGGTAGCGCAAAGCTGCGTCAGTCGCCGTCTCAGGTAGCGCTGTTCTCGAGCCAACTGCTCCTTGTGTCCTACGTGCCTCTTTTCTCGTTCTTCCAAACTCTGGAATGAGAAGGAATATTGACTGCTCTAATAGCGAAGTGAGTTTAACCGGTACCTTAACATCCTTCTGCGTTGAGTGTCATGGTTACGATCGTCATAAACAATATTACGTGTAATCCAGAAACTTTCGTTTATGTATGTTTGTAAAGTATTCCCATTACGCTATTTGTCTTTTTAAGGAGAAGAAGAAAAAAACAAAGTAAGCAAGCTTATCAAAATAAAATTGACTGATGTGACAGGTTTAGAAACCTCTGGCTACCTGTGTTAATGACTGCATAAATAATAAAATGGTTCAGTATGAATAGAACCGAAAAAAAATGGATGCTGTTGGTTTGATAGGGGTTTGACAAAACTTTACCCTTTTATTTAATGTATTTATATTACATCGACAATTAACTTTATTGTAAATTGTTTGTTAACCGACCATTCACAATTAAATACACAATAAAATATCGATACCAATAGAATAAATTAAATCTTTCTAACTTACCTTCCAGAAAAAACTCAGTCCTGAGTAATTAATAACTAAAGTCAAATATTTATATACAAAATACAGGTAAACAGAATAAATAATGATCTCGTCTGAATCAAAGTTATAATAAGCTTGCTTTAAATGCCTAGTCTACGAGCATTAATCATGAGAGTTGTTCCCGACGCTTATTACAGAGAGATTTTAGCGTTCATAAGCGCTTATAAGGGCAACATTTTAAGTGCTTATGAACTAGCACAAATTACAGAGTTAAACATGGAGTTATAGTTCTAACCTCCGCCACTTATCATCTTCACTTTGCGCTATTTTCTTGTGGTGCTTGTAGGAAAATCGCCTTCCTAAAGCTTTTATTCACTGGGGACCGACAGACAGGAAAAAATGGGGATTCGCTAAGTTCGCAAAACTTCTACACTCGATGAATTTTCTCTTTTGTTTTTCGCCTTCCGTTGTACTTACGGCTTTTTGTTACGTATATTACTCAAAATGGGACTTAGAGTTTCGCAGACTTTGGAAATAATAAGCTTAACGTTAAATTATTCAGGAGGTACAATACTTAACAATGTATTTATAACAGATGTTTATATACGTACTTTTCTCCGATACACTTAGTATCTTTATCATTGTTTTATAACAATAAGGTACCAGATCGTCGGAAATACTGCTTGATTCTCATATACACAAATAACTGAATGTCAATACCTATTTATAAGTAAATAGAAACAATTAAAATATTTACTGTATTTACATACAAGCGCCAAGAACATTTCTCCACATCGTCCCCTACTGGAAGTCCCAAAAGACTGGCAACATGGTCACGTTCAAAAGTAATTTTAAGCGTTAAAATCAACAGTTGTGGACACTAGACATATATTTGTCCTAAGATTAGGACATAAGTATATATATATATATCCTTTATAGAATCGTAAACTACGCATTTGATCATGTTATGGTTTCTGAGTTGGTACGACCAGCTTTAAATTCTTTCAATGCGTGAAATAATTTTCGTAAGTAAACCACATTATTTGTGAGTGGCGAAGGTGGTATTAACCCGAAAAATGGTTACCGCGATAACTGATATGCACGGGGGCGCAGCAGCTATCAAAAACTAGTTAAATCTGTAAGTGAAGTATCTGAATAAAAAAAAATGTATATCCGTTTAGCCGGGAGCCTACAAAAAGAATTAATTGTATATATTATAAAGTAGTAAACGATATAATAGCCAATCAACTCGCAGTATTATTGCATCGTAAAATGTTCTGATTCATAGCGAGCGTAATTGATTATTATGTTGATAGTTTTAAAGCCAATTACTTAAAGATAAACATTCAATATTTAATTTAAACCCCATATTTACGTTGAAACCTCTATATATATTATATAGAACCATTTGTAAAAATCTTTCTTTTAAGATTTTTAAGTGAGAGGTTTGTTTATAGTTTAACCATTTGTACGTTACATTTAATAAATAAATAATATGAATAAATACTTTGAACATCTTACACACAACGCCATCTAGTCCCAAGCAAAGCAGAGCTTGTGTTATGGGTATTAGATAACTGATATAAACACATCTATACTTTTTTTGTAAATACACATATTTTATACATAGAAAATACCCAAAACTCCGTAACAAATTTTGCAGATCATACAAACATTTGCTCCGACCCGGGAATCGAACCCGAGACCTCAAGCACAGCAGTCGCATACGCTACATCTGCTCCACAGAGGCAGTCGTTAATATGTACTTGATAGTTAAAAACCCGTGCAATGGATACCCTGTCCATCCATATTATCATCATCAGTACTAATATTGTAATGTATCTGTTTTTTATACGGATATACCGTTGTACCTATTTCTATGAAATCCATACCAATGTTATAAATTCGAAACTGACTCTGTCTGGTTAATCCTCTGCACCGGTTTTAATGAAAGTCCTAGATACTTTGATTCTTGATGAAGGACGTAGATTATACTTTACCACGATAATTGACATATATGCGGGCGGAGCCGCAGGCAAAAGCTACTGTTGTTTGTAAGTTGAGACTTGTCCTTGACTAGCAGCGTTAGATTTACTACCTACTATAACGTTATTTCAGCTGTAAATAAATGAAACTAACTGCGCCCCGCGGTGTTCCCCGTGGTTGATGTTGTTCCTTACTTATCCCGCGGGAACACTACATTTTTCTGAATAAAGAATAGGCTTCGTGCTGACTGCCCCCTCACCCCACTCCATTTTAATATCACAAAATATTTTACAATAAACTGGCGCGAAAATAAGAAAACCTAGACGAAATCGTTTAAAAATGACAGATTCCAAATTCAAAGTAATATTTAGATTATTTTTAATTGTAACATTATTTATGGCCAGACTAAGTACATACAATTATATATAAATAAATATCAAACCTGATTGTACTATGGTGTACGGTGTAAGAGAAGACGAAGTATCACATCTTTTATCATCATGATTTACTATCTGTCCAAAACAAAACAGGATACAATAAAAATCTCATATTCGGGTTTAATTTCGGCCGAGATCAGCGGTGGAAGGCTGCAGGCGGCCTTAGATGATATATCTGGCCATAAATCTGCCACAACTCAGCCGACGCTATGCGACGTCCACCGACACCCTTATTTTGCACTCCGGTGTTAAATGCTTTTGGACTATTTTTAAATTGTGGGTAGATGGATAATTCCGCTCTCAAGTAGTAGATTCGTAAGCACTCCAGTAATTTCTATTCTAAAGAACCTACGGAGGATTATTATTTGTTAATAAAATACGTATATCATTACAAGATTAGTATAGATGTTAATTATCATCATACTGTATGTTCCCTTGACATAATATTTACTTGTAATCGACTGCTAAAACATTGCGTTATACTGTAGATTGTAGTTATCGAGATGTATACAAGTGAGGTGCTTGCTCGACATGATGTTTCACGGGAGTTACGTAGACTCGAAATCAACTGTGTAACATTTTTTATGTGTTTATTTTATGTTATATGTGTGTATATGTTACCCTCTCCCCTGAGAGGAGACCCGAACCCAGCAGTGGGACATTATGGATTGTTGACAATGATGATGATGTGTGTATATGTTAAATATGTTTTAATTTTTGTGTGGTTCACAGATCACAGAGACAAGTAATTTAGGCATAGTGTAACGTCAATTAAAATCCATCAACACAATTTAAAAGTTATTAGTTTGAATTGAAGTACAGCTATTTATAGATTTAGTTTAATTACTATTTTTATTACACGTCGCAATACGTCAATTCATCTGATGGGTGTGATTACGATGTACATTTTAAAACAAAATTCACTTTATTTAAATTCGCCTAATCGGTTAGGTAAAAAAAATGAAATAGTGGAATTAATAAGTGAATTCCCTTTTAATTATGTATTTCAACGAGACTGCATCATTGGTCTAGTGGTTAGCGTAAGCGACTGCAGATCAAGAGGTTTCGGATTGGATTCCTAGATCAGTCAGCTGTTTTCTTACAAGAAGTTCTGAAGGGCAGCCCGGAGTATGGAAATTGGCGATGTTTCCCGCCCGTGCCTCGGAGAGCACGTTAAGCCGCGGACCCGGTTGTCATGAACATCTATGACAATTGTTATTCAGATGTCAATACCCTGAAATATATTGACAATTAGTTCAACCTTCCAATTTCCAGGTTTGCGGAGGTCAGATGCCAGTCACTCTTTGTAAAAACTGATATTCAGGTAAAGTCGGTTGAACTAGTAGCCCATCCCAATTAATCTTGGGAATAATAAAGTCTAGAAAGATGATGATTTGTTTCCACGAGTTTCACCAAGTGCCGACTACTGACGATATCAATTATATAGTTTAGATTTAAATTAAGCAAAACCAAGATGGCAGATTTCAAATAGCAAATTTACTAACTACCTAACATGCTACAAAACATATTCTAATATCAAGATTTATGTTATATTTACAGAAATAATGTCCTTAAGGCTATACAACACGAAGAGTTACCCAGTAACGTTGTAGAAGGCCAGGAAAAATGAAAATGAAATTTGTTAATTTTTTTTTGCTTATATTTCTGCCATCTTATTTTTAAATTCGCTTTTAATGTCAGTCCTCTTTTTGCATAACTTAACTTAATACTGATAGTGAGAATCAAATTAAGTAAGTGTTATAGCACATATCTTGTGACTCTGTGAGTTCTTTTTTGTTTTGTTTTTGTGTATTCTTCATTGCGAGAACCTTAAATAAATAGAAGAATATGGAAATATGTACAATAATATTTGAATTTCCGAATCCTACTGATATTATAAATCGAAAAGTTTGTGAGGATAGATGTTTGGCACTTTCACGCAAAAAGTACTGGAAGGTTTTAGATAAAACTTTCAGTAATATAGCTTATTAAACAGAAAACACATAAACTACTACATTTCGGAGAAGTAGTGTTTCATAACTTCAGGCACTGATCCCCATTTATGTAAAGAGTGATGGTGTTCTATTTTGGTTAAGTTTTCCAAAAATGCATCCTAACTAGATTGATTTATCACCCCCGAAATCCTTTGCAAACTAGATTTAATTAAAGTCTTTGGAGCCATTTCCAAGATTCAGACAATATTTATACAAGAATTGCTGGTTTAGAGGTATTAGATTATAAATGAAGCTATGTAGCGCAACGTATGAGGTAACCTCTCCTTCATATCGATTTTGTGTCAGAGTATTTAAGCGTAGAGCGATCCGAATTATGTCATATTAGGGATTACTGGAGCTATCATACCCTCGTGTTATTACTTGCTATTTATTTTTTTACGATCGGATCGTTCCGTTTTTATATCAGCAGATTTCGTCTTCCTAAATAATCCACTTTCAGTCAACGGTGAACCAATGTGAACAATCTCAGCCTTTTTTACATTTTTTGGGGTGATATTTCTTATACTTAGTTGACATTGGGAATGTGGAAGGTTTTCTTTTTGTTTTTTTAGATTAGTTCGTAGAAACCCAGTTTTTAGTAAGCGTTGAAGCGGGTTTGTTAAACTGTACTGTATTATAAAAGTTTTATTGTAGTGATTAAGTCCTATGTTTGAACCAAAGGAATTTAGTTTTTTGGCATTTTTCTTTTTACTTTCGAGCTACCAATATGACTACTCTGCCTGATGGCAAGCATAAGTAGAAACCAAGTTGCCAAGATACCATAGTATTAAATACAGTAGGTACAGTACTTAAGAACATGTTCTGCTATAGCTTTTCTACATTTTTTTTTATAATAAAAATGTCATTTGTCGTAATACTATAATGTCATATATTTGTTAGAAAACAATTACACAAGTCACAAGATTTAAACAGGAGATCGTTTTTGGTCGGTCCCTATTTCATCTCATCCACATTTATTATATTTTTATCGTTAATTTCATCACGCCGAGGACTTAAGACTTGAAGTCGATTATATTAATACTTGACATTGGCAGAAATTAGCTGGTTGCCATTTCATCAAAAGAAGCAGAAGAAGATTTAAGCACATGCACGAAACATTACGAAGCTTAATTAATAGTATAAGCCAAAAGATACTATAACCTAAGACCGTTTTATATAAAAACTAAATAACGTTGTAGTCTATACAATGATTCGATGTTTTTCTAAATTCCAATTAGTACCTACATTTGAACGATGTTGATGAATACATATTTTTTTATTTTGTTAATGGAATAGTTGGCAAACGAGCAGAAGTATCACTTGATGGTAAGCCGCTGCCCATGGACACCTGCAACACTAGAGGCCTTTGGGGGATAGGGAGCAGGATAGAGGGAGGACTTGGGACATGAGCCTCCGGTGTATTCACTCATTCCAAGAAAAACAGCGCAGGCGCTGATTCACACCGGTCTTCTGTGAGGCCGTAGTATCACTCCGATCGAGCCGGCCCATGCATGCCAAGCGTGGCTTTCCCACGGTAATATGAAATTATTGGTTTTGCTTTTTACAGAAATATTAATTTTGTGTGAATATTAATTTAATATGAATTTAATGAACGAACATACGCGAAAACACGTATGCTCGTTCATTAATACAAATATGTACATATAAATTAGGGTCAGCTTTAAGACTACTACGACATGTCTGAACTGCAGTTTTCAGATCTCTATAAACTATTCACTATTCGATATCGAAATTCTCTTCCTTGGGCTCTTACTACCCGTAATGGTTGTCAAAGATGGGTTACAGTAGTCGGGATCTACAGCGCCCTCTCAGGCACTCAGGGGTCTCAATACGTCAAGTATGATCACCCATAATAGACTGACCTGGTTAAGAATCCTTCTCTAGCAAAGCATTAACCCACGCGGTTACCACTTAGCCATAAGCCTCTATTTACACTCGTAAAAAATACAAGTTCAATAAAGGAATTTTGTATCAGTAAGATAAAGAAAGTAAACACCATGAAAAATTGAATAGATTAGTGAAGTAATTTAAGAAAACTTTAAACAGAAACAAACAAATTTCACCAAAGGATTCACAATCGCGAAGAAGTGCAAGTTATATTTGAACATAAACATGCAAATTACGCGACTGATGAATTTTAAACACAATACTTTGGAATATCAGATATAAGTTAATTGGTTATTAGAAAAGTTTTCCAATCTGCATGAGGAATGGCGCCGGTGGCGGAATTTTTAGCGTCCATAAAATATACATGGTATCAAAGTCCATTGTTTATTTAGGCAGACTTGATGGAAAGCGCTCGCGGACTTCGTTCAGTAATTTCGTTGAATTAACCTTAGAACAGTTGGAGAAGAAGTTTTATACCGTCTTTATTACTTGTCTGTTCCCTGGTTACGACGTTGATTACCTATGAACGAAAATGGCGATTGCTATAAGATAATATTACGATTTTCCTCTTTTTTTTGTATGTATATATATATATATATATATGTATATATATAATTCCTTTCCCGAGTCATCAATTCATCAGCTTAATGGCACAGAGGGGGGTCGCGGGCACGTGTATAATTCAATTCCTATCCGATATCTCAAATTATGATTTGAATTTCGTAACATTTAAATCAATTGTGATTTGTCCATGTTTTGTTCTATTAGACTTTACTATTAAAATGTAACCCAGACTTCAATATGTCTACCTTCGGTATATTTTCTACAAATATGGATAGGACTAAGGGTATAATCGTGTCGTCTTAATCGATTGACAAATGATGGAATTTTTTGATAACAAACATCATTATCCTTGACAATCCACTACATGCTACGGCGTCTGTTTGTGTCGATTTGCTTCAATTTAACGTTCATAAATGTAGCTTTGTGTCTTAATTGAATAAATAATTTTGAATTTGAATCATCAGCCTATCGCAACCCACTGCTAGACATAACCCTCTTCAATTGGAAGCCACTTTTATCAATTACAATTATTGAAACATACCTACAAAATTCAAGTCGGAGTATTTTACTACTTTTCAACTTTTATGAACCAAATTTCACGTATGTAGATTTTGTTTTTGAAAGTAAAGATCAAATATCTTGAACCTCAAAATCAGAATCTATGTGGTGAGGTTCATTAAACGTTTCGCTCCTAGCACGTACCAGTATTTACGAGTAGCGATACGATGCCACATAGTCTATCGTGACTAAGGTAACTTTAACAAATTTATTTTGATTACTTGCCCTTAATTTGCTCTAAAGGGAAATAATAGGAGTGTTAAATTTTCGAAATTACCTCTGTCATACTGCAAAAGTGTCAGATTCAAAAAGATTGATGCAGCAATATTTATTTAATGATTGTATTATTATTATTAACTAAGCAGAAATGTAAGGTTGAGACACACACACACACACACACACCACACACACACACACACACACACACACACACGAACATTTTAAAAAAAATTGCTAATATTATTATTAGTAATTATGTATAACATTATTTATTGTTTCACTTTTTTCTGTATGTATAATTATAAGAGGGAATCATCTTGGCCTCCATATTACAAGTTTATACTTAGTTTGCAGGCCAAGAGACACGTATATGTAATTTTTGCAGTGTCAATAAACATTTTTGATTTTTGATTTTGATTTACTGTCTTCAAACTAGTATCTTAACATGGTATAAAATTAAGTAGCTTCAACTGTCTGTTCGCTTGGATCTTTAAAACTGATAGAATTTTATGTCTTATGTGCATATTATAGTTGAAGAAATCTGAGACTTTCAAAGATTGCCGTGCGAACCCGGGTCGGGGCGTTAGTTAAAAATAAATGAATATCTAAATGACGTCACGCCTTAGTATTTAACAGAACACAATGGTTTTAGTAGAAATACATTGATTTGACTTCTTGACAATCTATAACCCCATTTTATTTAAACAGAAAAACGGTCTTAGCCTAAGATCAAACAAGAAAAATTGGTAGATTATTTTGCATTTTCATTGAATTTTTCTGCGCAATTCCAACAAGCCCAAAAACCTTTAAAGCACGTGTACCTCAATAAATTAGAAGGCCGGCTGTTGAGCATCTTACTTCTCTCATATTAAAATTAGGGTGAAGTTCATTGTAACGACATTCGAAATTCAACGCCATCAACAATTTGCCTAAACCTTGAATGTTACCGGCGGTACGCAAATGAAAAGTAGCGTTTCCCACGAGTTGCGATGTGCCTGCGTTAACGATGATGCCTTTTAATTAGTCCTGCATATTAATCAGGCTAACAGTCTAAGTTTCCAAACGTACTGGAAAGCGGTTGGTGCGGAAGTTTTTAAAATTAAGAATTCAAATTAATCTCTAATTGCTCTGAGTCGAAGTCCTATAATCACGATCATTGTTACTTTCATCGTTATATAAGATGTAATGTAGTATAATAGATAAACCTTTCTTCTTAAACTCCTATTGATTTTTTTTCATTTTTCTTAGCTATTATTTCATTCCCACATTCAATATTTAGATGAGATAATTAAGAGTATATTGAAACAAGTAACAATTTTTTGTATGATCTGCAAATATTTGTTTCGGAATTTGGGTGTTTTCTATGTATAATATGTATGTATTTACAAAAAAAAGTATATAAGTATTAATATCAGTTGTCTAGTACCCATAGTACAAGCTCTGCTTAGTTTGGGACTAGGTGGCGTTGTGTGTTAAAATGTCTGAACATATTTATATTTATTTAAAAAACACCGATTGCGTCAATATCTGTCATCTTTATTAAATTCATTGAAGAACTGAGAAGCTGCATTGTTGCATTTTCTGTATTCGCAATGAATATGGTGACCATCACACTTGGATTCTGCTTATGCTTTCCATCAGGCAAAGTGGAGTCATTCTGGCAGGGCAAAAATTGATTGAATTAAACAATGCGCGACACCATTATCATATTAAATCCTTTCACTCGAAGTATATTTATAACGGTCCTTTATGCTATATTCAACAACGTAATTAATGTAATTCCTGTAAATCAATGAGAGTATTCCTACAAAGCAAGCCCAATCATAAGATCTCGATACATACCGAAGCTTTATACAGTCCCGAAATGTGTATATAATAATAAACAACTCTCGCTAAGTACCTTCAAACTTAATTAAAACTCAACCATACCACGTCGGCATAAAGCTGAAATTTTCCAACAAATTTGACTATTAATATTTGGTGAAACAAGTTTGGAATAATAAGGCCTCGCTTCATTGACAGCGGTTTACTTTACGCTCAATTAGTTGGATGACACACGTGTCGCTCTTCGTTGAGCCTCCCCTCCACCTCACCACCCCCCTCTTAAGCGTCACATCACACTTTAGGTGCGGTAGAATTTTGTGTATGTACCATTGCTAAACTCAACTCTGTAATATGTAAAACCCGAACGAGCTATAAATGCGGAGAACTTGGAGATCGTAAATTACATTAAGATGATTGTGGAACTTTTAGATTTTTTTGGGGATTCTTTGAAATTTTGTTTTGTACTGTAGATTAAAAAAAATACTGCTATTATCAACATGAAATATCTTGAATATATAACTTCTATCAGTGGTAGAGATAGTCCTCAGCTTGGATTTTTTTTTCTTTAGGTACCTCACAGGCCTGGTTCGATATTAGATTTCCTTCTCTTAGGATTGCGTTGCCGTGCTGAGTGCCAGTGGCTCTAAGTCCGTCGTGTGGTGCATGGGAACACAAAAAACAAGTAAAATTATAAAAAAAACCGGACTGCGTCAATATCTGTCATCTTTATTAAATTCAGTTTTTTTAAATTAAACATATAAGTTTAATAACAATATAATCACCGTGCAAAAATTCTTTATTTTGATATCACACTCGATGTATTTTGAAAATTATTTTGTAGATTACATTTTGGCGCCAAAAATCCTTAATTTTGTTTTTTTTATTTAGATATGCCCAGTGTCACTCTAACAATTAAGACGAATCTATTGATATCACTCACATAAAAATACGATAAGCCGTTTAGGCTCTAGGGCGTGCTCTAAAGAAATATACATACATACATACACTCGAAAAACACAATCCTCCTTATTTCGCAGTTGGGTAAAAACTGTTTTTATTTAAAATCACTTTATATTATGCCTGTGGTACACAAATGTGACAAGAAATTTAATGAGATGTTACAACCGAGATAGTATTTTGAGATCATCCCACAACTCGCATCGCTCGATCTAGCGTTGTTTTAGATGAGTGATATTGTGGAATACTAACTGCCGATCCTTTTTATCATCATTGTCCATTAAACATAGGTGAGTATTTTGTCAGCAAGTTGCAGCTTACCAACAACTTATGTTTTAAATAGTAGCTATTTTATTTTGCTAAAATTACAATAAACTACAATACAAGATTTACTAGGCCCATTTTTTTACGTGTGGAAACCCCCACCAGTCGTCACTGGCAGATAGCTGATGATATAAGGCGTGACTTGGCTGCTTTTCTTTAGACTAAGTGCGCCCTACATCATCACCCACAGTTTTTGCACCGTGGACAACATGGCGGGACTCAGTCGAATGTAAAATAACACTTTAAACATGAAACAAAGTAACAAGCATACAATAGAAGAAAAACTCTCAACTGCAAGGCGTACAACATATTCAAACGGGGACCACGGAAACGTGACCAATAACAATGTACTCAGTGCTTTAGCTTGAATTATAAATAACAAGAGATTACGACGCCTGTAATTGGGCAGATGCCCACTACTGATAATCCATCTGACACTTGGTCACGTTCAGGAAAAAGGGCAAACGGAAGCTCCGAGGGTTGATTTGCCATCGTTACATGAGAATAAATAATAAGACTAAACATATCAATTATTTCTTTTAACTCTTATATATATATTATAAGGCGCTCATAGCCCAGTTGCACTAGGTGATTAGTAACAATTATCGAGGGTAAGAAACGACGGCCCGGTCAGTACCTGGATCGGTGAACGCTGGTGGCATATTACCATGAGCGTCTCCGTGATTCGGAGGTCACGTTAAGCAGCCGGTACCGGTTATTATCATACGATAATAGTCGTGAAGCTTAGTTAGAGTCCTTCGGGCGGCTTAAAACATCCAACAGCAAGATACGTAGCTACAACGTATTCCTGCCAGTCCCCAACCCGCACTTGACCAGCGTGGGGACGCATGGCCTTAACCCTCTCCTGAGAGGAGACTCGAGCCCAGCAGTGGGACATTATGGGTTGTTGATATATGATATGATATAAATTATAAAGAGGAAAGATTGGTTGTTTGTTTTCATTGAATAGGCTCCGAAACTACTTAACCGATTTGCAAAATCCTTTCACCATTAGAAAGCTTAATCATCCCCGAATAACATAGGCTATATTACATTTGCAAAAAAGTTAGGGACCCGTATGAAAACTCCGAGACTTGGTCAAGTGTTCTAAGCTTGTAAAGATTGCTAGAGTGAAAATTTAAAATATAATATTTAAATGTTTGGGGTATATCCATACGTCTACCCGTGCGAAGCCGGGGCGGGCTGCTAGTATTTAATACTTTTCCTCTTACGTCGAAAGTGAACGAATGATGTTTTTTTCTCAATAAATAATGAATTTGGGAGTCAAAAAGTTTTATAGGCTTCTTAAGTTTAACATTTATACCCACTAAATAAGTAATATTACGCTTTGAACTTTTATTTCTGAAATAATATTTTAGATTTAAATTATTCTAGTACAGAAAAATCCTATCAATAGGTATCGAAAAAATATAACTAAACATTACTTTTTAACAGAAAGCATTCCATAATAATCTAATTGTGTATAAATCTCAAGAGAGGTACTTATTTGTCTCGAGTTTTTCGGCCGATATGATCTAAATTCAATCAGTATTTGATAGAGCAATATCACACAAATTTAGACTCAACAAAAACAATTATTTCCAAAGGTGGCAGGTATTTTTAAAATAAATACCGCCTACTGCACGGCACGGGCAAGTCATTATAGATTTTATGAGCCATAACGCGGCTCCAACCTTATAATTCCGACTTATCCAACTACGTGAAAACAAAAATAAATCACTACATCGATGTAACGTGGGGTATGATTGCTGCTAAGCTTTTATACATAAGGTAAATGATTCGTAAGGACATTTGTATACAATATATGTTTGAATAAAAATAATCACAAGCAGTTATGATGAAAAAAGTACAGAAAAAGGTATTTGGTTTAAGACAATTCAGCATCAGCCTTCTCGCGTACTCTTTTTCATTAATAGCATAGGGTTCATTAATAGCAGAGTGAACAAAAATATTATTGTTGTGGCGCATAGACTTCGCTCAGGACACTACCCGCCTAGGAAGTTTGGACATCTTATGAAGAAAGTAGATACCCCGGACTGTGAGATATGTGAGACTCTTGATGATGTCCAACACTTACTGACGGAGTGTGTCAAGTATCGAACACAAAGGGAAGCGTTGGTGCGTAAATACGATTTAAATATTTATGATATTGGTATGTTTATTAACATTTTAGGAAACCCAACCTCAAATGCTGCACTTGACTTATTCGTAATGTTTACGCATCAAAAGCTTTGACTTGATTTTATATAGTATATAACATAGGATAAGGTACGATGGGACTAACATATTACCATGTAATAAAAGTCTCTAAATTAATAATGATTAAAAAAAAGCAGTCATGAGGACTGCCGACAGAAGTAAAAACTATAAACAATTTTTTAAGCTCACTTGATACGGACTTCTATGTTCTTTAAATAAAATGCGTGATAAAAAGGAGTGGCAGAAATTGCTCCTGGAAAGCGTTTGATTTTTTTTACTTCAACAATAAACCAAGTGATCCAAGAAATAATAGACACTACAGTTGAAGTTATTGCCGACTCCAAATGGTCTTGGGAATGATAAAGGCTAGGAAGATGCTGATGACTATTTGAGACATTTATTTTATCTCAATATATATATAATACAAAAAATAGGTGCGATTGTAAACAAAAATATAATTATAACCGACTAAGTTAGCAAACCACGACAATAGTACTGCAAAGAGAACGAAACCTTAGCTCAAAACCTTTTTTTAGGACCGGGGTTTGCGGCGGGGCGGTGTGTTGGAATCTGACCGACTAAAACTATACGGTGTGCTATTCTTCGCCCAAGAAGGGAAGGATCCGAGAACCGCTATTATTAACACTCCTGTACCACTCCCGGACCTAAACAAAAAACCTGCTTGAACAACTGATACCCAGCAGAACAATTAACGCAGCCAATGATGATGATAACTTCTCGAACACACAAAAGAGATATATTGCATTTGTAATAACTTATGGAGGCAATACTGTCACTAACAAATTCTTAGAAAACTGGTATTTCTTAAAACACATCAAAGTATAGTTCTATAGAATATATTTGTGAGTATCTGAGCAAATAGTAAATACTCGTTATATTTGATTATTGAAGCGGAATATATGTTTTTTTGTTCTTCGTTAGGTTAGTCTTTTTCGTGTTTCGTTGGCTAACGACCAATAATACAATTTTTGGGTGTAGTAACAAGGGGAAGATATCAATTTCTTCTCATGTTAAGTGGAGCGTGTAAAATCGTGGAGTCATTCATAATGAGAATAAGAATTGAGATTGATTTGTGTATTAATGTTCTCTATTTTCGATATTTATTTTAGTAAATGTTTTTCAGTGAAATAAGCAACGACTATAATGAATAGAATATACTTTAATATTTCAGTACCTAGACGAAAGAGCATTTCTCGGTATTTTTTTTTGCTAAATTTATTGAAAATGACTCCTAACTACGTCGATTTATCGCCCTTGAGGGTTTCAAGAGCGATAAATTTACTAAATTTAATGAAAAGCGTTGGAGCTGTTTTATAGGTTTAAATTATTTATATTATATACAAAACCGTTGGGGTAAACGGGTTTTTGAGTGGAGACCGCATGTCGGCAAACCTAGTGTAGGACGTCCAAAAGCCAAGTGAAGTGATGATTTGCGCAAGACGTCTGGCAGGAGCTGGATGCGAGACGCCGAGGATCGATCCAAGTGGCGTGCAATTAGAGAGACCTATGTCCAGCAGGGGACTGCGATAGGCTAATGATGGTGATGATACAAAAACTGCTCGTTTATAGGTATTAGATGGATAGATAAAAAAAAAGACTCTATATATGTCATTATACATAGCCTATACATATCAAGGATATAGCCGAGTGATTGAGGACAACGGAGACCGATCCCCCACCCCTCCCCAAACCCGTATTGCAGGTGTCCATGGGCGGCGGTAATCGCTTACCATTAGGCGATACGTATGTTCGTTTGTCCCTTATTCCATAAAAAACCAACTAAGTTAGCAAACCACGACAAAGAGAACGAAACCTTAAAACAAAACATATAAGCCGTCAGCCCGCTATTCCATAAAAATGCTAATCACTTAAACGATCATAAATAGTTCTTAACAATAAATATATCTCATACACGGCTGTGTTATCTTAAACAAGGTGGAGCCTGTGTTTTGGTAGCCAGACTGACGATAATATATGCATACTTAAATTCGTTAATATATGCATACTTACATATCATAAATAAATTAAACTTAGATAAAGCAAAAACGATTGTACTTGTTAAATATCTTATATTGAGGTAATTTAAAAACACATTTATTCAAAATGTAATTTAATAAGAAACAAAATATGACGTCTTCTGTTGAAATTTCTTTTCATCATCATTCATTTTTAAGGCGACACAGATTTTTAACTAATGCTCAAAAAATACCCGGGTTGTTAACGCGGTCCCTAGCCATTGATACCCGCCGGCTTATTAAATTTTCCATGAAAAAGTACACGGTGATACACCCCTGTAGAACTTAAATTAAATATTTCGTGTCAACAAATTTGTCTTTTTTATTAAAAAAAGAAAAAAAAATACAGATAATAGCCAGGAATTTATTTATAAATGTTTTTTTTGAAACAAGTTTTTTACTCGTTAATAAAAAGATAACTCTAAGTCCTTTCATTTGATACCCATATTGGGTGGGTTGTTCAGAAATATGTAAGCCGCCATATTGTTACGGCGGCGGCCGTTTTGGATTAAAAATAGTACCGAACAGAAATAATTGCATTGTCATCAGAACTAAATTGACATTTCAAACTTAAGCTCAATTGGTAATCAGGAAGAGCATCAAATTAACTTGCATGATTTGATTACAGACAAACAACAATAAAAACAAGTAAAATACAACGCAAATAAGTTCTAATTAAACATAATAAAAAGAATTCAGATATAGACAGCAGCAATAATCAGAAATCATAAGAGTTATTCTAAAATCAAATGCTGAATTCAAATGTTTGAACGACATGAGGCTACGTCAGCGTAAATAAGCGCGCTGATTGGTTGAATTTGATTCGTAGACGTTGAAACCGATTGCACGGTACAGTTGCTCTCATCGTTATTGGCTTATCAATTTTGTCATTTTGCTTCAGGCATTAACGCTTTTAAATGAGTTAAACCAGTAGACAGCAGGTATTATTAACAATCAATCAATCAACAACCCATAATGTCCCACTGCTGGGCTCGGGTCTCCTCTCAGGAGAGGGTTAAGGCCATACATCCCCACGCTGGCCAAGTGCGGGTTGGGGACTGGCAAGAATACGTTGTGGCTACGTAAATCTTGCCGTTGGATGTTTTTAAGCCGAACGAAGGCCTCCAACTAAGCTTCACGACTGTTATCGTATGATAACAACCGGGACCGACTGCTTAACGTGACCTCCGAATCACGGAGACGCTCATGGTAACATGCCACTAGAGGTCACCCATCCAGGTACTGACCGCGCCATCGTTGCTTACCCTCGGTGATTGTTTCTAATCACCGAGTGCAACTGGGCTATGAGCAGGTATTAATTACATGGTTATTCTGATAGGAAATATTGAGGCACATAGATTATTGTCGGTTCTAGGCGCTATTGCTGCTTTTGGACAAACAGATAAGTATTCGTCAAATATATAACAGAAAATGTAGGTTAAAGTTTAATATTATAAAATAACTTTAAGTTTTCTGAATTGTATTTCAAATTACAGACTACTGTATGAACTTTTACATAAAGAACTAAATATAAGCCTACCTAATGTATGTCTACATGTGATTATATGGGTGCCAGGAACACCTCCATTGGCATACAATGGGTGTGACCGCGGCTCTACCTTGACCATGTTTGTAGCTATGCATTTTTGGATTTCTATCTGAATTATTTCCTTGTTCCGTCCTTTTTATACTCCCTTTTTACTGAGTCGAGTTATAGTAATTTCTTTATTCTTAAAATATTATAGTTGGCGCGGTTTTAGACTTTGACTATGACAATCGTAACAACCTAAACAAAAACCTGAGTCATAGTTTGCTAAATTAATATTTTCCATAGAACCAACATGAGCCAGAAAACTATTATGTAATCAAGTTATAAATATATTGTCTAGACTCGTGGCAGACATCTTTAGTCACGCTCCGGCTAAGTCTATTGAAAATATTTGATAAGGTAATTTGATAGTGTAGTTGGTAGACGACAGTCGATGATTTATATTACTCTACACATGGAATCATTAGTTAAACAGTACTGACAGCTTATTCCCGGCAACGTATTTAGTTATAATATTGATCTATGCCCTTTGAAATTTATTTTTTTTGCCGTTTAGTATATCGTTTATTGACATAATCTCAAGGCATATAATATTTATTATATACTTTGGGACTATACATTCTTTTCAAAGCAGTGACAGAGTATATCACAAATATGTGCTTAATTATGATACTCAAACCTTAAATATTTTCCTTTATAATACGAAATTGTACTATGATTAAATAAATACACAACAAAAGCTTGTTTCATCTGCAGCTCCATCGTCGTGTATGTCGGTTATCGTCATAAAGTGTTGCTTAAGTTCTTCCTCAATAATTAAAGTATCTTCATGCCGAATTGCATTGAAATCGGTGCAGTGATTTAGCCGTAAAAGCATAACAGTCAGAGTTACTTTCGAATTTAAAAAATTAGAATTAATGTTGCAGTATGTATAGATATATTTGCTTGCTATCTTCTGAATAGTAACTAAAGAAAACATCTCGATATAATGGTAATTGAAAAGAAAAACTGACATCATCCCCACAATTTATCGCCGACAGAGCCCAGGAACCATCCCGAAGATTTAATTATAGCAATTTTTATCAGCGGCTAAGAGGGTGTTCTTGTGCCATCATTCATAAGTTGTGTAATAAAGAAAATTTGGGCAATAAAGGCGAGAAATGAGTAGCAAGGGAACGTGGTACCTTTGACTGCGATACTTGGGATTGTGGCTTAATTAATATGTACCTTATAGGAAAAATGATTTATATTCAGAGAGAGAAAATATTATTTTATAAATAATATTTCGTACATCTGATACACAATGCCATCTAGTCTGAAAATAAGCAAAGTTTGTACTACTGACACTTCACAACTGATATAAATATATATATACCATACTTTTTTGCAAATGTGTACATAGCAAACACCTAAACTCCGAAAAAAATATTTGCAAATAATTACGTCCGAACCGGGAATCAAGCCCGAGACCTCAGTTGTATACGCCACCATTGCGCTATCGAGGCAAACAAATGGGGTAGTTAATGTCGGATAACGAAATTCTTTATTACTGTTATAAATACGTAAGTGAAACAAGTGAATTAGGTGCTTCAAAAAAGATTATCGTGAGTGTAGAGCTTCATGGCATTCATAATTATTAAGGATGTGGGTTTTCCAGAGCAGATCTTAACCCGTAGTCCCGAGCCAGCCATGCACTATGCGCTATGCGAACGTCCGTGGGAATTGCTTAGGGTAGTTGGAGCTCGAAGACGTTTCCCAACAGTCTCTCTACAGAACCTTAGTATCGCTAGTACTTGGTTTATGGATATCTGAATGGAGTCGATTCACGTAAGAAATATAAGTTCACCCGTATTATAACAGACTTAAAGCTGAGCCCAATCTACTGCGACTAAAAGGTTACGTCACTACTGCATAATTACTGAAGATGTTTGGGTCAAACTTTACATTACTAAAGCTTATATTTCGAAATAGTTTATACGTCATAAGGCTGTTGAGTAAATTACGATTCTCTGTATGTTGTCGTGAGCATTATATGTAGGAACAAAAATGTTAAAATCTCAATTTTACCGACCACGCCGAAGCCAAAAGGAAGGGTAATAGTTTTTTTAGTTACTGCTTGTTTGTAATAAATGAGGTGTCAATAGATTCGCAAATTTTAGCAAAAGTTTTCACGTACTCGAGTAACAGTTTCTTTAACTTTTTGTTGTTTCTCATTACATTTCTGAGTTTACAGTTGAGTGTCGCGGAGGACTTTACAAACATACATGAAATAGACACAAAGAACACCCGGACTCAGAACATAAATTTGTGAATCACACAAAATGTTGTCCCATGTAGATTTCAACCCAAAACACTTGATCTACTAAGCCACTAGGCCAAAGGTGCAGTCAGTTAACCTACTATATTAGCAAGCGTATAAGGCACAAATAAGATAGCATTTAACCGAATCTCTCATTCACAGCGGGCACGAAGACCGAGGAAGTGCAAACAGAATCCAAATGCGGTTATTGCCTAAGTTAGACTTACAGTTTAAATATTGGTTTACGAGATCAACCTTAGCTCTTTGAGTCTCCTGCATCGATAATGTGTTTACGTTTTCATTGTAGAACTTTCCAGAAGAGCTGCAGAATGATTTTAGTAAGTTATTCCGTCGTATTGACTGTTTGAGTAAAATTTATAACCATCTATTTAAACGGACATTGCGACAGAAATGTATTATTGATTGCGGAAAAAGTCTAAAGGTAGTTAAAAAAAATTGTTTATTTCTTTCAAAGATACAGTTATATTATTATCATTATAGATAGGTAAAACACAGATAGAACCGAAATACAGTATTTATTGACGCTTTACTAATGCAAATCTATCTACACATTAAGATATTGTATGTAAATCGTTAGCTTATCGACATACATTGATGGAAGAATCTTGAAATCATTTAAATATTTTTTTTTTGTGTAACCGAGCAGTAACAATCCATAGGTTCTATTCTTCACGTGCTTAAAGAAAATGGTGTGCACGTTATGTACTGTGAGGTGGTAAATAAATCCATAATATATGGGCGATCATCAGTACTGGCAATCATTGTATTGCGAACTCGTCAAATTTCAGGGGACGGCATAATATTAATGTAATATGCGCTTCTATCTATACTATAAGTGTGAAAGGTTGTGAGGATGTTTGTTACTCTTTCACGCAAAAACCACTGAACGGAATTAGATGAAACTTTACAGTTTTACAGCTGATACATCAGAATAACATATAGGCTACTATTTGCCGCGGTATCCGACATACGCGGGCATAAACTAGTTCTAAATAATTCAACTTCCTTCTATATTATACAGCATTATATTAATCATATGTTCAACAAATATTTGAATTTCAATCGTAAATTTATGCTTTTAACATTAGTTCCTTATTGAAATATGAATCAATGACTATTGATATTGAGCCTCTCTTAATGATTATTGATATTGAACCCTTCAAATTAATAGTTGTGTAGCCAAACAAACAAATAGATAAAACAAACAGCACATCAAGTAAATAACATACAATGTATCGACATTGTAATTACAAGAAAGCTAGCAATATATGGTTAATGAGAATTCGTACTAACATTGCAAATTCTAAAATAACTATGTATGTTTTATTTATGGAACAGTGGGCAAAAGAGCAGACGTATCTCTTGACAGTAAGTGATTACTGCCGCCCGTGGACCCGCAGCACCATTGGCGTCACAATTGCGTTGCCGGTCTTTGGGGGATGGGGAGGGTTTGAGGTATGGGCCTCCAGTATCCTCACTCAGTCGGTGAAACACAGCGCGAGCGCTGTTTCACACCGATTTTCAGTGAGATCGTGTTATCACTTCGGTCGAACAGGCCTATACGTACCGAAGCATTTGAAGCGTACTGTTACACCCCTAGATTACATCCTTTTCTGCCTACTCAGCACCTAACCTGATGACCATGCACCTCTGTCCATTTTGCCTCTAGCCATACACGACTCTCCCAGTCAGTCGCCTCCCAACCGTCCCGTCGTGCACTCTGCACGACTCTCTCATAAATCACTCGCACATTGTAAAACTTAAAGTTAGTTTTTATTAACGAAATACATATATTCCGCGTGTGAATTTTTGTTTCCTTTTTTAAAAAGACTCCATAAAACTGAGTTCTAACAGTACGCTTTCACTGCTAAATCGCTGATTGATTTATTGACATTGATTTTGAAATTTGGCCACTTCACGCGGGCGGAGGCAGGTAAAAGCTGGTTTTCCATAGTTATGAGTAATAGGAGAGACTTAAGTCCATGAACTGCGATAGGCTGATGATAAAGTTATGTAATGTTTGATATAACTTGTAAACACAGCAGTCAAAATAATAACGCTTTCTAGTCTAAAAATTAATAAGTTCGCATTCTGAGGTACGATCTTCCACTAAACCTTAAAGAACTCATTATTTAAGAATCTTATACCAATTCTTTCCACTTTTGATAGAATAGTCCCGAGCGCTTCAGATTTCAGTAGTTTTTAAGCTTATCGATCCTTAAAATAAATCTAGGCCTGTCTTTAGAAAGGACGTTTTGGCCTAATTCTATTTATACAATGCTTATGGTTTTAACCTCTGCTAATGTCGATGAATAAATAAACGAANTAAACAAATCTTTCTTAGATAACTTTCTGATATATATATTTGTTTCTTAACTCCCTCAAAAGTAGCTTCTATACTCTACACATGCCGGATTGAAGATATAAAATCGTTTCACAAGAGTCATAAATATTAAATCCGAACCGAAATGAAATGAAGATATTTTTCGTGATATTCCAACGTTTCATCAGATATCGGTAAGTCAATTTCCAAGAAATAGCTCAATTCGATAACAAATACTATAGTTAAACCTACCCATAAAATATGAATAGCACCAATCAGTCTTAAGTCATAAAACTCTTAGAGCCAATTCATTCATTCGACTTTCCTTCAGTGAAAGCTTCGTGTTTTTCAAAATGTGTCACATCGGTTTCTACCGAAAGATAATCTTTATGACCCAACATCGGAAATGAAACGANCTCCTTCGAAATCATAATTTTCTTGACTACATGTGAACATTTTCAAACCTAGCATTATTGTTATTTATTACTTTATTATATACGCGGACTTAATGCCTAAGGCATTCTCTGCCAGTCGACCGATTGAGCGATGCAAGGAAAGTGAGGTAGGTGCACCTAATAGAAATTATAGCTATAGTGGTATATTTATATATATATGGTTTTCATAAATACTACAAGCATTACAGTAAGGGTGCTACCCTTTCTGCGTTAAGTACATCAGGGTCTTCTGCAACCATTCAGCATTTCTACAACCACTGAATAAGTTTAATATTTTGTGTACAAAACTTCTAGTAATACATCATTTGGGACCGTTTTTATTGCCGCGAAGGATTTATGGTTTCCGAGTGTCCCTTTGAATAATCTTTTCATAAAAAATGTTTTTAAAAGTTTTATAATGAACTGTTTTTGTAGCGATGTCTCTTTCAGGGCTAGATGTTATTTATAGCTTATGAAAAGCGTTGGTGATGAGTATTAACTAAGTTTTTTTTCATTTGAGAAAAGAATATTTGATGAAAAGACACATGATGGCGGTAATTTTTTTTAACTGCTTCGTTGGCGCATCGGTAGCGTATGTGACTGCTGTGCTTGAGGTCTCGGGTTCGATTCCCGAGTCGGACCAAATATTAGTGTGATCTACAAATATTTGTTTCGGAGTTTGGGTGTTTTCTGTTTATAATAAGCATGTATTTACGAAGAAAAGTAATATATAACACAAGCTTTCCTCAGCTTGTACTAGATGGCGTTGTGTGTTAGATGTCTGAAATATTTATTTATATATTATTTATTAATTTTAAGTAAATACATACTTTAATTAGGTCATTATGCTCTTACGCAACACATTATTTTAGTGAAGTACATATAAAAACTAAAATAAATTGATGACACGACACAATATTAAATAAAAATATAAAATATTCTTACCTGTAGGAATTAAATATACCTTAAAATTAATATCACAGTCATAGTTCTAGCCAAAATACATACATATAGCGCTGACATACAGCATTATATACAAAAAAAGATAGTACTGTTTGCTGTGAGCTGTGGTTGGAACTCAGTAAACATTTTTCGTGTGTGGTTATAGCCAGGTAGTATGTTTATAACCAACTCAACAATCCCTTGCCTTTAGATAAGGGAATGAGTCGAAATAACCTACTTAAACCACACAGTACCATGACAGCAGACGGTAGAATTAACACACCTTCTTTCCAGGTTTCAGTGCAGAAATCTGAACGGAAAAAAGTGGGTGGTTTTGTCGTGTTAGAATTGATCGAAAATCACGTCTTTTTTTTATATATTTATGCTGCCAAAATGACTCTGCCCTGCCTGATGGAAAGCATGAGCAGAATCCAAGAGTGGTGGTCACCATCCTCAATGCGAAAAAGAACAATGCAGCATGGTGACCCACACTATGGCGGCCTGGGGAGAAGGGGGATGGTGAGGGGGATAGGGGGCGTTGGATTGGGGTATGGGCCTCCGGTATCCTCACTCACTCGATGAAACACAGCGTAAGCGCTGTTTCACACCGGTTTTCTGTGAGGCCGTGGTATCACTCCGGTCGAGCCGGCCCATTCGTGCCGAAGCGTGGCTCTCCCACGGTGAAAAGTCTTTTCGGGTACAAGTAGCCGGTTAACCAGTTATACTTTAGAAGGGAAATCAGTGAAATCCCAGTAAACCATACTACGCTTTCAATTAATGAGTCCATTCTTAGAGCATAAGTGAGTACACGATATTAGGCGATGAGGGCATTGGTGGTTAGTTCAAGAACATAAAGGCACCTAGAGAAAGTTGATATCCTTGAGAGAACAGATAGCAGTGAACACAAAATCAACGCTAAAGACGTACAGATTAGACACATATTTGCTTAAGCGTTCGCGATAGGAAAATGATTTTTGGATATGGTTTCTAATCGTAGAGCCAATTTCTACTTAATTATGTAGCACGAAGAGTCGTAATTTATTTAAATGTTTTCAATAAGTGAGAGTTCTCTATGTATATAAGTATATTTTTGTTGTTTATTATCTATTCAAGACAAAAACCTATTCAGTGATGAATTAAGACAGTAATAAATGGCCTGACTTTCTTTTGTGACATTCAAAGACTAACTTAGGTCAATTGCTTGTCGTCTAATTAAAAAATAAGGTTCCTAACAAAAGGTCATCTTAATTTACTAAAAATGCTTTGTTTTTTTTCTTAGGTAATTAGGCAGGGTTGACCTCAGTGAAATACTACCTAGCAGATATGTGGCCGGGGTGGGTAATTTCATCGGGAAGGTTAATTATGCCAGTGATTAATACCTCAACCCTTGGATTAGTATGAGGAGCTTTTATTAATGGCAGTTGTGTGGCGATTTGTAAGTGGACGAGGTATGGGGAGTCATTACTATATTTGAAATTGTAATATACTAGCGAGCTGGCCTGGGTTACGATGGAAGTCTTGGTAATTTTTGGAATTCCTCCACTTTAATATGCATGTAAATGAGGATCCTAGAGCCACAATAACACGAAATTACTGGATGATCAAGTTGAAGTGGCAGTGGGCTGACCATATTTGTCGTAGAACCGATAACCGTTGGGGTAAACAGAATCTTGAGTGGAGACCGCGTCTCGGGAAACGTAGTATAGGACGTACACAGGGCAGGTGGAGTGATGATTTGCGCAAGACGGTTGGCAGGACCTGGATGTGAGAAGCCGAGGATCGAACCCAGTGGCGTGCAATTGGAGATATCTATGAATGATGACTATGCATGTATTACATATATAAACCTTCCTCTTGAACCACTATTTATTGCTGAAACTGTTATTACTGTTATTATTGTAGAATTGCTTAATCATCCTTTGTGTTGTTTAAAAGTAACGTAAACATAATTTCATATATTCAGCCTAGCATTGCCACCATTCACTTAAATTAATTTGAAAGTAGTTTTAAGTCACTTAAAATAGATTAGGTATAAAAGTTTGATTTTACAAAAATAAATAAAAATATCCAAATACCAGTGGAGAAAGGGACACTAAAAAATTGGCTGTGACGTCACACCTAGCGCTGTTACAAATTGATACTGACAGTCTCATTTTACGCGACTAAATTGAGTTGTCGGCAAAAATAAGGGGACGTTACTTAGTGTTATTTAGTCCTACACTGAAAAACATTTAAGTATTTTATTTTAGTGGTCGTAAACAACTTATTTTAAATATGGAATTTTATTTCAACTAAACTCTATATACAATTAACATTTAACCTTGATGGTATGTATATACAGTAAGACTCATATTACAAATTTTGATATTAAATATATATATTGCGTATTCCTATTCCGGATTAATCTAAATTGGAAATCTCGTTAAGTTTACGATGAACATAATTACAGGCAAACTTACAGAAATGATTATATTTGAATTTATATTTTTTTTGATCAGTTGAACTGGGTTAAATTTTAGTGGCATTAAAATTTAAACCTTGAATGCTTATGACATAAGATTTAGATTAGCAAAGCTAGATATTGAGCAGTGTAATTTTAATGTTTAATTTCAATTCTAATATTCCATTTTCAAATTAAACCAAAATAAAACTCATTAAATACAGACTGTCAATAAAAAAACATATAACTAGCACACAAAAAAAAACAAATCCGAATTTCGAATTCAGAATTTTTTCGCTGGATCTTGGCCGCCATCTTTCTATTCAAAGCAATTCGAAGAAAAACCTGCCGAAGTTTGACATGTACTAAATCTTATATACAAAAGTGTACCTTCACGGATGAATGCTGGTGATCATTCAACGTCTACACAAATCGACAACGAATAAATAACTCATTCTTTACATAAGAAAGTCAACCTTACATATATGAGAATTTCTAAGTATGGGACATTTATAGTTAGTCAATCGACTGCCCAGAAATATCCTGTGTTCGTTCTTTTTTCTCTATGTGTTTTGACGATTGTAAATATTTTTGAAGTGAAAACCTCTTTAGGGGTGTTGTGTGATGGGTAAAAAATGTTAAGCTCGCGTCAGGACACGTGACCTGATCGAAAATTCGTAAGACGAAAGGAGTGTAGACCATAATAGATTAATATTGTATTTTATCTCATAAATGGTAGTATGAAATGATAATTAAAGCAATTCGTGCACAATTATTACCTGACCACTAAATAGGAGAGGTTGAAATATGGGACTGCGGTATTCTAACTAATTCGGTGAAACACAGCGCAAGCGATGTTTCGCACCGGTTAAGTTTCGAGAATGTTTTATTGACATATCTTGAATTGTTCATGTATGTAGCAGAATGTGCCTGAGTGAAAGTATTACTTTTACTTTTTGAATGTACCATTAGAATAGCTAAAGACTGACCGACAGTAACGTTATCGTCAGAAAAATAGCCTTGTGTTATAATGCTGATATGCGTAAAACGAAGATATTGTCAGAACAAAAATGAACTATTTTATAAATGAACAGTATAATCATCATCAACAGGACATCTAACACAACGCCATCTAGTCCCAAACTAAGCAGAGCTTGTATTATGGGATACTAGACAACTGATATAGATACACACACACACACACATATATATATATATATTTGTAAATACATACATATCATACATAAAAAACACCCAAACTCCAAAACAAACATTTGAAGATCATACAAACATTTGATCCGACCCGGGAATCGGACCCGAGACCTCAAGAACAGCAGTCGCATACGCTACCGCTGTGCCACCGAGGCAGTCAAGTAAGTCCATATTACTAAACTAAACCATATAAAAAATATTATTACACATATACCACATCGTGCGATGCGCAACTGCCATAAGTCAAACACTATTTTTCCAAACACGTCACAATAGCGTTGCATGATACGAATATCGCACAGTGCGACATTTATCAAAGCAGGACTATTAATTTAGCAGACAAGGAATACAGAGCGTGTGTGACATGCACGCTAATGCTAGGGTTGGCACGTCGATATTGACGTACGCGGTGATGGAAAAAAAAAATAATTATAGTCGGTAAGTCCAAATGATTGGAGCCATTAGGTTGGAAGTAATTGTAAGTAGGTACTGCTATCCGATATATATAAAATAACCTGTACTACCTAACTGATTCATCAATGCAGAGCTTAAACCTCAAGGGATAATGGCTATTACTCATTAACTTATGTTGCAAGTACCCAAAAACTTTTACAACTAAATATGTATATAAAGAAAGCACGGAGGTGAATTTATTTTTTAAAATTTAAATATACATTATCGGAAATCAGCTTAGAATAATTGTAAAAATATTTTTTGCTTATTTTATTTAATAATTTCCAATTGATCCAGCTTATAAATTATTATATTTGTTGCTATAAATAACCGATCATCAAAAAGAAAATACTGGAATATGGAAAGTCAAAAAGTACTTATGATGGTGACCTTGTAAATTTCGTAAATCCACCTCCATTTCGTTTGTTAATAACATATTTAAAAATGACTTGAAAGTATGCATTTGAATGTTGAATGTTCGTGAAAAAAAAATTTAAATACTAGCTGACCGGACAAACGTTGTTTTACCATACCAAAAATAAAAATAAAATATTAAGTTTTTGATCTGATAGGGTTGAAAATTTAGGGTTGTATGAACTTTTTGATCTTGTCTCATAAGAAATATAAAAAAATTCTAAAAAATAAAAAAAAAATGTACTCGATATGTACACAAAATATCATGAGAATCGGTCGACCCGTTCCGGAAGAGTTTAACTACAAATACTGCGAGACGAGCCTTTTATATATTAGAGAAAAAAAAAACGTAACAAATATAAGGTATGAAAACACAATGAAGAGCCAACCCTGTGCGGGTCATAATTCATAATGCGATCATTGGAATGTTTATCGCATTGTTTAATTAAAATAATACCCTGAACACCTGTTACCTAACGTCGTATGTGTCACATTAATGTCAACGTACTTTCGAGTGTGAAAAATTCTAATATATTAAGGTTTTTATTATTTTTAAATATAGTTTGGACATCTGTTTTTTTATTCTGTAGCCCGAGGTTCAGTGTTAATTGACCTTTTTTTATGTTGTAACGTCTGGATAAACCTCGTTTAAAAGAATAAATGAGATAGTATATTGTAGAATTTGTAGTGTATGTGATTCCAAAGACAAGTGAAAATCAAATCCTAGATGCAGGTGCCATAGATAAAAAATCTAAACTATAGCATAGATAAAATTAATACACATAAAAATAAACAAAAACCGCGGGTTATATAGCGGGGCAAACCTAGTCTAAGAAGTTACTCATTATATCGTCAGTTAACTGCCAGTGATAGACCTGTTAAAATCGGTCCAGCCATCCCGGAGACTAACTGGAAAAACGGGGAGAATTTTTTGAATATAGTACTGCGTACATTTCACAAATATATTTAGTGGAAAACAGGTAATTTGATAGTACAAACATACACTTCCGTTTTATTAATCTGTATAGATAAATAACGTAAACAGTGTGCAGTCTTAAAGTAAGGTATTTTAAAGAAAAAAGAAACCTAGCTAGATCGACTTCATCATCAGCCTATCACAGTCCACTGCTGGACAAAGGCCTCTCCAATTGCACGCCACTTAGTTCAATCCTCAGTTAGCTTTGCTAAATCAACTTATCACCCCCGAAACCCTCTGCATACTAGACTTCATTTAAATCGTTAGAGCCGTTTCCGAGATTCAGATTAAACATTTATGAAATTGCTCGTCTATTAGATAGATAGATAAAATTGACTGAATGGTGCATAGTAAATATATTACCAACAATTTACAAAATATTCCGAAATGTCTAAAACAACTTACAGTAATTAAAAAACACCATTAATACTTCATACACAAAATAAAATTAAAATGTTCGAGTTAAATAATTACCTAATTTTACATACATTTTCATTATTACCCCTTTTATGATAGCAGCTCGCACGAAAGGGTAATTTTTATGGCATATTAAATTCATGTTCTCTGTACACGTTTAATTATAATGTTATAGATATCTAGATTGTGCTGAAATATATAGATTTGGGGTAACACTATAAACTATAGTTGTTTTACATGAAAATATACTTATTGTACATAAATACTAGCTGAGCCCCAAGGTGTTAACCTATTGTGTGAATTGTATCCTTATAAATTGTAGCTTATGTGTTATTCTGATCTATAAGCTATATTATTGTTAAGTTTCATTAAAATCAAATCAGTATTTTTTACGTGAAAGAGTAACAAACTTCCATCCATACTTACAAACTTTCGCGTTTATGATATTAGTAGGATTTTGGACATCCAACACACGCCACAACGCCGTCTAGTCCCAAACTAAGCAGAGCTTGTGTCATGGGTACTACAAAATTGATTTAAATACATAATATATGCTTTTTTGTAAATACTTACATACATATTATACATAGAAAACACTTTTTCCAAATCAAATTGACCTCAAGCACATTAGTCGCGTACCACTGCTACAATGAGTCATCTAATGGGTATATCTACAAATTTAAATAAAAGTGAAGTGCCTATTTTTCATTTCAAATTAACAGCTTTACTTTTATATTCGTTACATCAAAAAATATATTCTAAATTTTTCGTTTGTCTGTTTGTTTTTGCTAGTCATTGGAAGCGTTGAACCGACTTCGATAGGACTTTCCCTGGCAGATAGCAAATGATATATAACTTAAGCTACTTTTATTTTAAATTAACTTCGCACTGAGGTGTTCCCCGCTGTTTTTCTTGCAATATTACAACAACAGTTAGTTTATATTACACTCGGTGACCTACTCAAAATCGTTTACATCTATCGCCTGTAGCGAGATAAATTTTCCCCGTTTTCGTGAAATTCTTCATTAGTGCTCTGCTCCTATTTGTCCTAGCATGATAATATATAAACTATAGCCTTCCTCGATAAACGGACACAAAGAACATCTAGACTCAGAACAACAATTTGATGATCACACAAAGTGTTGCCCCGTGTAAGATTAGAACCCAGTGGGCGCAGTAGAAAGGGCGTGGCGCCCTCTTAAACCACTGGCTAACAGTGTAGTAAAGAAGTACCCCGAAGGTTAAAGGACAAAGTAACGTTCAAGAGTATAAATCATAAATGTAGCGATAGTATAATCTAACTATAATCTATTATGAAGCGTCGGGGCGGTGGGAATCTATAAGTTTTCCGATTAGCGGCCCACCCCGCGCGTCCGGCGCATACTACACCCCTCTCGACTCACCACGGCTCCACATCCCCACGGAAATTATAAATCTTGTTGTTGCTTCTACAGAAATTTATTAACCATAATGGTTAAAGGGGAAAATTGATAATAATTTTCGTTGGGTAAATAAATAATATCGGCTTTGTTTGCTATTCGATGAATCCCGCTGATTATAATGTGGCGGAAAGACACTATATATAAATAAGCTCAAACAAAGACGCTACATAAACAAGTGGAGAGCCCATTTTTCGTTTGTGTAATTATTGTACTTACTAATTGAGATGTTATATTTATAACAACATGTTAACAGACATCTAAACATGAAGACGGCTGAGCACAAACTAAACAGTCTAAGTCTTTACTATAGTCACAATTATCATCATCATCTTCCTAGCCTTTATTATTCCCAAGATTTGGGGTCGGCTACTAGTTCAACCGGTTTTACCTGAATTTCAGGTTTTATACGGAGTGACTGGCAACGGACGCAACCCTGAGGGTGAACTGAATTCGAAGTTTGAACTAGTTTTCAGTATATTTGAGGGCACTGATCTCCCAATAACGATTGCCATAGATATGTTCATGACAACCGGGACCGACGGCTTTACGTATTTTGCAAAGCACAGACGGGAAACACCGCCATCTATAACAATACATCGGGCGGCTGCTATTGAGAATTTCTTGCAAGAAAAACTCAACAGCAGTCCGACCCGAGAATCGAACCCGAGACCTCTGGATCTGCAGTCGCTTACGCTAACCACTAGACCAACATTCCTAAATATATAGAACTAAAACTAAAAATATATATTAACCTTGTTCATTACACAAGTATTTATTTATCCAATATAGGTAATATATTTTCGATTTCAAAAATAAATACTTTCGGACATCTAACACACAACGTCATCAAGTCCCAAACTAAGCAGAGCTTGTGTTGTGAGTACTAAAGAACTGAAATACCTAAATAGATAAATTTTGTAAATACATAGAACACACCCAAACTCCGAAATAAGTATTTGCAGATCACACAAATGTTTGATCCGATCCGGGTATCGAACCCGAGACCTGAGACCCAAGGCAGAGCCTATACTTTGGTAACCAGACTGCTGAAAAACATACCTATGTGCTTCTAAATACATAAAATTATAAATTAATTAAGCTAATATACAGAACAAATTGTTGTGTTCATTACAAAAACATTTATCTTGGACGGGTATTGAACCCATGAGCTCTTGCTTTGCAGTCAGGGTCACTTACCGTTAGACCACAAATCAAATTGACAATTAAATCTTATTATACCATAATATTAAAGGATAAAAATAATTACACCATTCCTCTTATATCCGATATATAAGTATTCAAGTGTTTTAAATGTTAATCATTATAGATGGAATCTCAGTACACAAAGAGACATGTTCATAGTCATGTCTTCAGTTTGCAACTAAAATTTAATGTCAGCGAGTTCCCTGCTAGAGATGGGACGAGTCGAATATAACGGGCTACATGACTTTAAAATTCTGTCAATTTAAATAGATCTGAATCATCAGGCGTGAATGAAACAAAAATAAGACTTTTATTATTATTATTTAGGGATCTTTGCGTAGTATTTTGTAGTCACTTAAACGCGGAAAGAGTTTAGTAAAGTTTAGTACTAAGCTAGCAAAAAAGCAAACGTTACACCTGATAGAAAATGGTTAAGTACTGCAGTAGACAATATTATTCTGTAAGTATTATAATTCATATACTTTCTCCGATGTGTTGCTTTATGTAAGCCTTAAAGTGGACTTATTATATTTCCAACTCCTCCAGTTTTCTTCTGATTAATTTCGTTGCGGGTCTTACGACAGTGTAATTCTTCCTGAGACTTCCCGAGTGTCGTAACTTGGTGTGATTGAGGGTCACGGTGGTTGATTCTGGTGTACAGGAGATATAGTGGTGGGCGTGTGGGTGATAGTAGTCCCGTTAAAAGCCTTAAAGTTTTTTTCATCGGAAATTATTACTATCACAGTACAAAAGGACAAAACCTTATATTGTTTAAAATTAAAAACCCTATCAGTACTCTATGACCTATTTTCCATGTCAGTACAAATATACGGACGGCAAAAAACTATTTTTTTGTAAAAGAAATACGTCAACTATTAAGGGATATACATTCTTTATGGCGCGGGACTTTATGAACATACATGAAACGGATACAAAGAACACCCAGACTCAGGCTAACAATTTGTAGATCAAACCAAGTGTTGTTCCATGTAAAATTATAACCTTAGTGCAGTAGAAAGAAGCGTGGCGTCCGCCTAAACCACTAGGCCAACCGTGCTGTCATATTTGTAAAGAAGTCTGCTCAGCCTTATCGCGTTATATATATAATCTTATATTTCTACCTTTAACTCATTCTCATTTCCATAAAAAGTCATGTTATATAAATATCAACAATAAAACAAAACCCGGGAGAGAGATTCAGAGAATCCACTTACAATACATTACCATTCTGTGACAGGCTTTAGCTTGGTCAATTACGCTCTCAGCTATTTAAATAATGAAATTCTCTTCCATTAGCTCTTTTAAGCTTAGCAAGCTATTAACAGTAATCCATTCATATACGTACCTATATGTACATATAGAAATGTTTATTTTAGAAAGTGGTTTGAAGTGATATCTTATTCAATATAAAATATTATTAATGAAAGAAACTTTAAACACAATTTTACTTTAAACTAGCAGTATTAATGAATTTCTTGTAAAGTGAGTATAATATTGTTGGAACAGAAGTTAAAAATCACGACTTTTTATTCTGCCTTATTATAAATGAGAAGTTTATTGCAACGCACACTAAAGCTTGTTAACAAACATTTTCACGTAAGTTTCAAGAGTTCTGATATCGGTATAAAAAAAAAACAAAAAAACATAAAACATATATACTATTAAATTTATCAATTTTAAGCACGGAAGTACCAGGTATTCACAACGCACCTCTCGATATCTGCACAGTAACTACGGTCTTTAATTGAAACCGTCACATCCTAAGGGATAAGCCGCTTTAGGGGTACATTACATCGGCATTAACGGTCCACCCTTCAATACGAACGTATATAGTGACGAAAAACAGGATTGAAATTCGGAATTTCGACAAAAACAATTTTTTTTAACCGATATTCCGGGACGTCCCGGGTTGTGAATCACATCACTATATTGCATCTAGTGTATCTAATTGAAAGCGACATATCCACGTATAGATTTATAAACTGCGTTAAGGTTACATTGCGGCAGTAATGAGAGTGTGCTGAGTGATGGATTTGTGGAGCTTTGTACTGTGGAGGGCTCTACTGGATAAAAACTTTCGTGGATAAATCATAATTACTAATCACAAAAACATTCGTATTCAGGTAGATTTCAACAGGACGTTTCATGAGATAACTTCCTGACCGCTAGGCACTTTCTGTAAATCGATGGTCTCCTATCCTTTTTCTTGGGGGGTACAATAGGGAGTAAACGAACAGTCGTATAGCCTGATGGTAGGCGATTATCGCCGCCCATTGACTCCCGCAACACCAGAAACGTCCCAGGTGCGTTGCCGGCCTCTTAAGAAGGAGTAGCTCTTTTCTTAAAAGTTTGAAGGTCGTATTGGTCCGGGAATACCGCAGGCGACATTTCATTCCACAGTTTTGTTGTGCGAGGTACAAAGTTTTTAGAAAAGCGCACAGTTGTTGACTGCCATTCACGCTATCCAAATGATGAGGATGAAACTGCTGTCGCGTAGGACGATGTTAGTTACGTTATCGCGGTCTCCATTCTAGCACATTCTAGCTCCAACGACCATCAGTACGTCTGGAGAAATTACCGCCATACTTCCACTACAGCGTACTGATCTGTACGATGTCGGTTATTTTAATCCTTTATCGAATTATGTCGTTATTGATACAACCTTATAGATTTCAATTAGACAATCATTTGATGATTTTGACCGTTTAGTTGTTATTCTTTTCGAAAGAAATTCAACTACAATGGTCAAAATCATCAAATGATTGTCATAGTGACAAAGGGAGTAAGGGATGTTGAGTCAACACGGTCTCACAACAAACCATAGGCGCGCAAAATTTGAAAGATTATATTTAAACTTGCCAGATAATATCCGACGAGCAAAAACCTTGCATATATATGTTCAAAAAGCTAGTGAATGAGGAGCTACTTATCATTGCGAATATTTTTGTTAGTCTGTATGTGTATGCATACATATATATATATATATGTTTTTCAGTGTGTATATGTATTTGTGTAGGTATAAAAGTATGTTTGTGTAATATGAATAGTGTCTAACATTTCTATATGGATCGCTACTATTTCTTTTGTTTTTTTGTATGTTTTATGTGTTGCCTGTATGTAAACTACCCTAAATTTTATAATTTTTGAAATACATATATTCGTGTTATGGTTGTTTGGATCGCCGAGAGCGATAAGACCGCCAATTGTTATACATATTGTGTGATTGTTTCTGTTGTACCATTTCGTTCTATGTATATACAATAAAGATAAATAAATAAATAAATTATTTTCACTTACAATTTTTTCGCAGCTACTCAAACTATCAATCCCAAACACCATTACCAAGAAAAATGCTCACCCATTAACTTAGTACGGTCAGCAAAAACAGTACAATACAACGCACGTCATATCTGTATGGTCAGCACCGCTGTCATGCTTAATGTGACGTGTAAAACGAATAGTGTCGCGGGGGTGAGGATGTACGGCCTGAAGGGAAGTAGAGGGTCGATATAACTAAGAGTTCTCGACTTAAAGTCCTTCGTAATTCGAGAAATATGTCACTTTATGAGATAAGATTTGTAGTAACACAGTTGGAATGCTCATGGTGCATGGTTTGTAATTTAGTATGTGGTTTTGGTTTGTGTCTATGGCAGCGTTTTTTTACGGAATAGGGGTTAAATGAGCATTCGGTCGCCTCATGGTAAGCAATTACAGATTACAGCAATTCTGTAATCGCTTATCAGGAGGTGCGTTACCGGCCTTTCTATCTATATATATTTTCAAAGATTTTAACTAAAGCCTGGTTGGTAAATCGAAGCCAAGTCGATCCTATTAGGAAGTCGTGGTATACTGAACTCAAGCGAAGTATCATGAATTTGCTAGGTACTTACTAGGTACTCCTGAGAATACCAACAGGCTTTAACGCTGGTAGCAGCTTGCTGACAAGCCAGCAATGTGTTGACTAAAAACTATTACTATTATTTTCGTAGTAGATATTTCTTTACATGTCTATTTAAAAGGTTCGTGAACCCGTAGTTGCGGCACTTTCACAACAGCGTGGTGACGAATGCGCACCGTGTCCGGTGTCCGGCCATCGCTCACGGCTGTCCGGCTGCCGTCGGACCGGACGGTCGGACGCGCCGAAACGCTATTCTGTACAATATATGATACGTTGTTCAGTACGCAAGCTATCGGTCATCTTTGACGCCTTTATGTTGCGATATTACAATCTCAGAATAAAGATTTGGTTCAGACCTTTCTTTAGGGTTGAATTGGTTTTGTCTGTACAAAAGATTTGTGAGCAAGTTAGTTTTTAATTGTTTTGAGAATCAAGAAAAAAGGACTTGCAGAGTGCATTTTAGTATCGGTGATGTGTCTAACGAAGATCAAATCTATACGAATAAATAATATAGTGTCTGTTTGTAATATTGAAATAACCGCTAATTACGAAATGTTTACATGAAACACATACCAAAATATTTTTATTTTAATCTGTCTGTCTATATGTTTGTTCTGGCTAATCTCTGGAACGGCTGGGCCAATTTTGACAGGACTTTACTGGCAGATATCTGTTGATATAAGGAGTAGCTTAAGCTTTTTATTAGAATAGCTACGCCCCGTGGCGTTGCCCGCGGTTGTCGTTGTACGGCGGGTAACACGACTCAGCTTTAATAAAACTACTAAATTTTGTGTGACTTTATTTCGTGTTATTTACAAAACACGAACTCGATGAATAATATATAAAAACACGTTTAATATAATAAATCCGTCCGTCCGTATCGGTACTTGAGATTGTGAATAGCACACTGAGATAATATTAAAAAAAAGATTTCGTCATTTAATTTCCTTAACACTTTTTGGTTGAATATTGTAGTATAAAATGCACCACCACTTTTTCATAATTAAAAATAAACTAAAAAGATCAAAGTAGATATTTCAATTATAAAACTTAAGCAAATTATGAATATTACTTGACCAGACGGGCCAAAGTAAGTTATCTCCAGGAAAGTTGGAATGAATATTATATAGTTAATAAAATTAAATTTAATTCAAATTGAATGTGACAGTGAATTCAAAGTTTCAAATTGAATTAGCCAACAATTAGACTAACTTAATTTGAACTTCATAAACTTAATAAAAACTTTCAGCTTTATGCCCCAAACTGCGAATTTTTGACGAACCAAATGCTCGAGGGAAAAACTGGAAGGAACAGAATTTGTCTGTAGACGTAATTGGTTATTGTATTAGTTCAAATTAAGGTATTTAAATAAAAACTACAGTATATGGCCAATGATCTACAACCATCTCAACAGGCTCCTATAGTGTTGGTGGGTCATCATGCTACGCTGCTACGCTGTAACACTGTCTGCATTCGCAATGAGTATAGTGAATAACTACTCTTGGGTATATATTCACGCTATCCACCGGGGCGAGTAGTAACTTTTGTAGGCTTTAAGAAAAAAGAAACCTAAAACTACACGATTGGCCTAGTGGTTTCAGTGGTCGGCACACCGCTTCCTACTACGCCAAGTGTTGTGGGTCCAAATCCTACATTGGTCAACACTTTGTGTGATCCATAAATTGTTGATCTAAGTCTGGGTGTACTTTGTGTCCGTTTCTTGTATGTTTGTAAAGATCCCCGTGCCACAGGAATGTATATTCCTAACACGGGAGTTGTATGTTTAAAAAAAAAAGGTATCACTGTATCACTCACATTTTTTAGTACGTTAGCTTTTGGAGCATTACAATAAAATGTGGTGGCAATAGCTCGCATACCATTTTTCTTTTCAAGTAATACTAACACTATTTGAATATCTGACTTTGGAAAAGAGTGGCCATGAGTTTCCTTGCCAGTATTAGCTTCTCATAGGGCTCTACGCATTTTGGAAACTAGAGTAATAGATCGGCACAAGCGGGAAGTAGATATTGGTGTTTTCACCTAATCTACCTCGACAATCCAGTACACGCTGTGACGGCTGTTTGTGTCGATCTATGATTTTTAACTGTAGTGCTTAATTAAATAAATGTTAGGGCATATAAAAAGATATCGGTTTAAATCAGTGTTTGACACTATGTATTAATAAACACAAGTTTAGGTACAACAATGCAGTTTACAACGAACGTGTTGGGTTGCGACTGATGTCTATTATCTATACATGCACTATAGGCCGTATAGGCAACTAGCTCACGATACTTCGTATATCTTAACAATAAATGATTTTAAATTTGAATAATAATTATAGGGTTAAGAGTTCCCCTTTTGGATTGAGATTCTGTCTCACATACACACACTATTCAGTGCATTTAAAAGAAAAAGAAAGCAAGAAAGTCTGTAGATATGACACAACAATTTGACAGGTCATTAGAGTAATTTCATGTAATGGTATGTATCAGCTTTTACAGTTACTGCACTCATTGTACAAATATGACATCTAATACTTCATATCATAATAATAATAAAAGTTATTGCAAGAAATAAAAAAAAATACAATCTGTTCAACTTAAAACTAGTTTAAGTTATATCGAACATGAGATAACCTCCGTTACCAAACTAGGAAGAAACTTGTATTTCAGCTAACGGCGCCATTCCCCACAGGAACTTCAACTTAACCAGTATTTATTATAAACTAGCTGAGCCCCGCGGTACAAAGATATTGTGTGAATTGTATCTTTATAAATCGTAGCCTACGTGTTATTCTAATGTATAAGCTATATTATTGTAAAGTTTCGTTAAAATCCATTCAATGGTTTTTACGTGAAAGATTAACAAACATCCATCCATACTTACAAACTTTCGCGTTTATAATATTAGTAGAAAGAAAGGTTAATTAATCTAAAATAAGAATAACAACATGAAAAGAGTTAAGAGAAACTTCAATGTCTGTATATGGGAGACATATACTCCCACAAACAGACATAGAGAGTTTCTCATGTGTGTGTGAGAGGATGTGCATCTAAAAGAAGTGGAAATACATAGAAGATTATTAAAACGCTAAAATGATTATAAAATAATATAATCAATTGTATATACTTTAAACTTAGAAAATTATTACAATAAGTAAATGTTCAAACTACGATAATACTGCTAGATAAATATATATTCAATGAATTTGCGTATTGATCATCATTATATCAACTGAAAGACGTCCACTGGATTTGGACCTATGTGTGTGCTGTGGCTATGTACATACAGCTCTTTACAATAACCAGTTTTGTGCTGCTAGCATCCGTATCAATTAATATATATTCGTTTATGTATACATTTTAAGAGGCGCTCATAGCCCAGTTGCAAGAGGCGCTCATAGCCCAGTTGCACTCGGTGATTAGAAACAATCATCGAGGGTAAGCAACGATGGCGCGGTCAGTACCTGGATGGGTGACCGCTGGTGGCATGTTACCATAAGCGTCACCGTGATTCGGAGGTCACGTTAAGCAGTCGGTCCCGGTTGTTATCATACAATAACAGTCGTGCAGCTTAGTTGGAGGCCTTCGGGCGGCTTAAAAACATCCAACGGCAAGATTTACGTAGCCACAACGCATTCTTGCCAGTCCCCAACCTACGTATCTTGCTGTGAGATATTTTTAAGCCGCCCAAAGGCCTGCAACTAAGCTTCAAGACTGTTATCGTATGCTAACAACCGAGACCGATTGTTTAACGTGACCTCTGAATCACGGAGACGCTCATGGTAACGTGTCACCAGCGGTCACCCATCCAGGAACTGACCGCACCGCCATTTCTTACCCTCGGTGATTGTTTGATATGAGCACCTAATTAAATTTCAACTAATAGTTTCATACAAAAATGAACCACTCATAACAGATTAACACATGTTACACATTCACACAACCATACATACGTTTTCTCTAACACACATAAAATATTTTAACACGACGACAAGTTTCCATGACAAAGCACTTACCATTACCACTGAAAGCATACGTAGTTGAAAAAAAAACACGCTTCAACAAGGGCAAGCCTCGGAGATCCTTCCGAGGGGGGTGCGAGAGGGGACGGAAGTGGCGGGCCGGAAACGACGTCGGGCGGAAGCGTGCGAACCCTTTGCCTCGCCCTTTGTTTATCGAAACCGGAGTGCAACACAGTAAGTGAAATCACGAAGTGCTTCACATTTTAAGATAATTCACAAATATATTAATTAACGGAGCGAGTGTTTCTAGAATAAACTTTATTGTAAATGAAGCGAATATTTAAAAAATATTCAGTTACTTTAATATAGTTTACGTGTTGTATAACAAATAAAATAAAATAAATATTTCGGACACCTAACTCACAACGCCATCTAGTCCCAAACTAAGCAGAGCTTGTATTATGGGTACCAGACAACTGATATAAATATGTATATATACAGACATACATTATTTTGTAAATACATACATATCATACATAACAAATACCCAAACTCCGAAACAAACATTTGTAGATCATACAAACATTTGATCCGAGCCGGGAATCGAACCCGAGACCTCAAGGACAGTAGTCGCATACGCTACCGCTGCGCCACCGAGTCAGTCAAAAAGTATAATACTTAGCGATTCTGGCTACTAAGCAGGACGTATCGTGGGTTTGATTCACAATCGAGAATTAATCGTAGAATAAACGTGATAATTAACATGATAATTAATTCTGTCTCGAGATGTATAGATGAATAATTATTTTAAAACATGTATATCATCAATCAATCATGAACAACCCATAATGTCCTATAGCTGGGCTCGGGTCTCCTCTCAGGAGAGGATTAAGGCCATACGTCCCCACGCTGGCCAAGTGCGGGTTGGGGACTACATATACGAGTATTAACACACAATTATGTTTATCATCAAACAGCCTAGTTCAGAATCAGGCAGCCATATGTAAAGCATCGATAAAAGTGAAAGTACAATAATAAGCTTATTTAACACCAAAAGTTTTTATCTCCGTAACAGCAATTCATCATAAATATGGCGGTTTCCTCCGGCACAGTTCAGTTGATGTACTGTGTCTATATACCTATATATATATATCTTTCTTCAAAAGCTTTTCTCACAACTATTACACGAAACAGGAAACGGATGTCGTTGGCAACGGCGACTGCGACGTTTAAAGGGCGCCAAATAATCCCCCAAACAGCCTTCAGTACTTAATGAAAAAACTTTAAAAGAAAATTCCCTTTCTTATTTTTGCTCATCTTATATCTTCAGGATAAGTAAAAATAAGGCCAAATCTATATAAATAAAAATGAATTACTGCAATGTATGTACGCGAATACCTTCCGATCGACTGCAACAAATTTGATAATTCTTTTTTTTATGTGCTTGCTATTCTCAGGACAAGGTTTGTATTAAAGAAAATTATGAGGAAAACGGAAGTGTATTTTTAGTCCTCGACTATTATACCTGGAATGGGGGATGATGTAGCGTGCATGAAAGCTAAAAATAAGCTTTTCGGAAATATAGAAGAAATAATATAAAAAAAATAGCGGTACGAAGTTCGTTGGGTCAGCTAGTTTGTGACAAAACATGTTTAGTTAAGGGCCACATCACATTTGCTACTTTTAGCTTCGACGATCGGTAACTAGTCGCTTTTTAGATGCTAAATACGGCGACCAAAATCACGATGCAGCAATGACGTAAGATTTTTATACCGCGATCGAACACAGAGAGTCGCTATAAAAGCGATGCAGCATCGATGCAGTCGCAAAATCGCCAATCGTCGATGCTAAAAATAGCTTGTGTACTGTGGCCCTAAGATTGGAACAAATTGGGATTGAAAATGTCATAACCTTTCTTTACATAGATTACGTAAAATAAGTCCGAAAACATAAACGCAAAATACAGTGTGCATGTTTCTACTAAAAAGGAGGAAAAAGCACACGGTCTGCATCTCACTCCTAAAATTTNCGACATTGTAATTCTTTTCAAATTTCAATCAATCAAAAGAAAACTCCTGCATTAGGAATATATTAGGGATTTCACAAACATATATGAAATGGACACACAGAATAATAACTAGTGGCTCACTCTTGTTCCATGTGGGTTTTGAGCCCACAAAACTTGGCGTAAACTTCAAACCTTCAAGAAAAGAGCGTACTCCTCCTTGAAAGGCCGGCAACGCATTTGTGACGCCTCTGGTGTTGCGGGTGTCCATGGGCGGCGGTAATCGCTTACCATTAGGTTATACGTTTGCTCGTTTGCCACCTATACATAATAAAATTAGCGGCGTAGCGGCCGCTTAAACCACTAGGCCAAACGTGCAATCATTACTGTATGTTCTCCAATATTAAGTTCTAAATAAAACAAATAAAAAATATGTATTTTCTACCTTCTACGAAAATCAAAATGACAGAAATTTAAAGACCAATTGTGTCTATGAAAAACTTGAAACAAACAATATACCAACTTATCTGGTTAGCCTGATATAGAAGGCCAAAATTTACTTTTTTATGGTATAGCGGGCAACCGAACAGACGTATCGCCTAATGGTAAGCGATTACCACCGCCCATGGACACCTGAGCGTCTCAGTGATCACCAGAGGCTTCACAAGTGCATTGCCGATATTTGTGGGTTGGGAAGGGGGATGGAAAGACGAAGTGGAGGAGGAAGAATAGGCTGTTGATGGCATGATAACATAATTGACATAAAACAGGAATAAAAGAAAATAGTGAAATAACATCTGTTTCGCAGAAAGTAGTTGAAAAACTAGACGAGGGGGATGTAATATAATTGTTGTCCAGATGTGAAGGTAATTAGATAATTGTGTAAAAAGTTTGGGGACGGTGTTCGTTTGACTTCCTTCGTGTCATGGCTTGAGCAAACAAAAATAAGGAGAGAGACGAAATATTATATGTTACTTTGCAAAATATTATTTTTAATTGAGTTAACTGTTTATTATATTTGGATTAGAAATAAAATAAGCTGATATATAATAAAGGCGCTCAAATAGCACTCGGTGATTAGAAACAATTACCGAGGGTAAGCAATGATGGCGTGGTCAGTACCTAGATGGGTTACCGCTGGTGGCATGTTTCCATGAGCGTCTCCATGATTCGGTGGTCACGTTAATCCGTCAGTTCCGGTTGTTATCATAGGATAACAGTCGTGAAGCTCAGTTGGAGGCCTTTGGGCGTCTTAAAAACATCAAACGATAAGATGGCGTAGCCACAGCGTAGTCTTGCCAGTCCCCCAACCCGCACTTGGCTAGCGTGGGGACATATGGCTTTAACCCTCTCCTGAGAGGAGACCCAAATCCAGCATTAGGACATTATGGGTTGTTGAGTATGACAGAGATGGGTAAGGTGGGTAGAGGAAGCCTAAAAGTACCGTTACTAGATGGAAAGTTAAGAGGCAATAGGCTGTATGTATAGTGTTGTCATTGTGATGTGTAGAGATAACTGTAACGATTTGAATAAAGTATTATGTTATACCTAAGAAAAGATAGACAGACTGCGTAAAGTCATGGAAGAGAGTAAGGACAAGCGTGAGAAAAGACTGGAAGAAAAAACCTATTGTGCAGAATCAAAATAGTCTTGTGAAAAAGGTAAGATTATGATTTCTGAACTGAGGTAGAATGGACTCCCATATCCTAAATAGCGGAAACATTACAACTTTGGACATTTTGAGGGGTGGAGTGAGGTACTGCAGCTACGTGGACGTCATGGCCTGCGCTAGAAGAGAGGAATAGAAGAGAAGTCTACAAAGCGCATAAGTTATAGCTCGTCGTACAGATGCCGTCACAAAAGTTTGGTTATGCGAAAAAACTAAAACATTCCTCTCACAGAATTTCGATGTCAAAAAACGACATTCGTAATTTTTTGTCCATTATCGTGAAAATATAGCGCGTAAGTGAAAAATAATAGTTTTATTCGAGTTAAAGAAAATTGCGGTGGAGGAATTTTCCATTTATAGCATCTTATAACCTTGTAAGTCAGATTTCTGCGTACTCTTGCAGAGAACTTGGAAGTTCGCGGAGAGGGCTCAGTAAGTTTCTCAGCTTTGTTCACTGAAGTCTATCTTACAAATGTCAGTTCAAGTAAAACCGCCGGCTCAACTTATTGATTATACTAATGTCTTTCATTTTATAAAAGTGAGTACTAATTTATTTTAAATCGTCTATTGTCTTTTTTAATATACACATGACAACACAGATTTAGGAACACACAAGGCAACTGTAACAATAGGTTTACTTTATCATGTCTAGAAATATAAATAGTTATTAAAAAAAGACCCATATTTTTATAATTATTATGAATATACCTGTACACATACATACTTTTTCTTTTGGTAAAGTTCAGCATGAAGATCTATCCGTGCCAAATACAGAAAAGGCACGCTGTTTTTTCCCCCTGTGTTAGTAATTTCACAAATTTTCAATTTCTTTATTCTTTAAATTTTCCTTTTTAAAAGAGAGATCATCCATCTTTATTTGGGGCTAGTGTATAAATTGCTTTTACAGTAATTGATACCCACTCAACCGTTGTGTTCAAACTGGGGCTTAATTGTGACGGGCAATGTTCGCAGTTTCAAGGTTTCTAAAATTCTTCTAATTACAAAAGTTTTGTACGGGATAATTTATCAATTGACTGTGTTTATGTAAAGTATAAACATACAATACTTTGTTGTGATCTATTCTAACAATAGTTACTGGCTGGCAATGAGTGACAGAGTGAACATGTGCTAGGAAATTATTTATTCGATTTTCTTTTGGTAATAAGAGGCCTACGTCCAGCAGTGGACTATAAAAGTTTGTGGGCAATGATGGTGAGTGAGTGAATGGAACCATTTTTTTTTACGTGGTGGAATGCCTTTACGCACTTCGCTCCCCCCCCACGGGGACAGGGGGTTCGCTTTGTGTGGGACTCCTGACTGACTCCAGCCAGACTACCCACTAAACCACCACGGTGTGCCACTCTGCGCCTGAGACGGGAGAGATCCGGGAACCGCTTTTTTATGCCATCCGGAGAGTGAATGGAACCAAGGCTAACTCCACTCCTATCTCTGTCTCTTGTGTTATTCTTTATGAACATGAGATTTTTCGCAGTAACGACTCACATTATTTGAGTCAAGAAAACTAACAAAGTTCATGTTGAACTCCGAAACTATTTAACAGATTTTCACTTTTCTTCTTAGCATGTATTTTTTGCTGACTTGTTTAAAAAAGTATAGTTATCATCACGATAAGACCAATATGAGCTTAGCATGAATGAAAAGAAACGCAGACTCAGTTGAGAGTAACAATATGAAAACTTACTTCTCTGACTGAATTTTGCTTCTGACTATTTAAAAACACCTATAATTTATGTGCTCCGTTACATAAAACTAATATTTCGGTATTAATTACGTTCGCTTTAGTAAAAGGGTTTGGGTATTGATGAGCGAAACATTAGAATACTCGAACTGAATTCGGATTACTTCGTGAAGCGGCCGGCTACAAGTACAGGGGTCAGCTAAATAAACTGCCAATGTTTAACTTATAAACAGATACCGCCAACCAAATAACGTCTTGGTTAAGTTTATATTGGAAATGTGCCGATTTCACTGTATTGATGCAGAGGATTTCAGCCTAGATAAATATTATAACACTTATATTTATCAAGTTTTGGATAAGGAGAATTTGCGGATACTGCAGTCGTTTAAAGATTTAGTTAAATAGGATATCCTTGGTTCATAATTCGGGTGATTTCAATTCATTTTTTATCTTGATGATTTACTAGTTTCGTACGAATTCCTGAATAATAAATACAACAGTTGAAATGCATGTATAAAGAATACATGCATTTCAAATGTTGTATTTATTATCATCATAAGTTGACTCGCCGAGTAATGAGCCGATTGGTATTGTTTGCCCAGCAATGGTTGTTAGAGCTCGCATCTCTCGATTAACTGTTGGTAAGATTGTCCGCCTCATAGGAAATAAACACGAGTGATCATTAAAAAAGATAGGTAATTAGACAGAGGCCCCATTTATACATTCTCACTGTGGGAGAGCCACGCTTCGGCACGAATGGGCCGGCTCGACCGCATGATACCACTGCCTCATAGAAAGCTGGTGTGAAACTGTGCTTACGCTGTGTTTCACCGAGGGAGTGATGATACCGGAGGCCGATACACCAATCCCATCCCCCAAAGTGATCCGTCTGCTCGTTTGAACAAAAACTTCTTGACGAATACAAGGCCGAGTATCGTCAGTCAGCGGTACACCGATGTTCGGCGAGTCTTCACACACCTGTTTTCGACTTTAGACAAATCCATAGGTATTTATTATCATAATTTATTCAGGCTTTGGCACGGTTTAAGGATCTGTATTTCATAAGTTTAATTATCCAGAAAAAAAAGAATTTGTAGCAAAATATGAATACATATTAAATTCTTACCTTTATAAATCTTTTGGCTTTTGTTAATAATCCTAAGGTTGTGTGTCGTGACGCTTCAGGTCCTAGAGGTACCATGTCCTTTAATTTTTCCAAGCAGCTTCTTAAGTGTGCTCTTCTGTAACAAACAAACATGTACCTTATTAAAAAGACAATCTTTTTTTTCAAAGACAACTCCCGCATTAAAAATAGACATCCTGTGTCGCGGGAGACTTTAAAAAAATACATGAAATGGACACAAATAACAACTAGACTCAGAACAACAATTTGTAAACAACACAGTGTTGATTTGATTGACAGATACAACACTTGGCGCAGTGGAAAGTTGCATGATGACAACTTAAACCACCAGCCCCACTCTACAGTCATAAACACATTTTATATTTGTTGCCCTTCCTCAACAATCAAAGTATCTCCACACCAAACATCAATGAAATCGGCGCAGCGGCTTTGTTGTAAAAATGTAACAGACAGTTACTTTTATTATTACCCGACTGCGAAAGAAGGAGGGTTATTTTTTTCGAGTTTATGTATGTATGTATATTCCTTTGCAACGCCCTAGAGCGTAAAAGGCATGTCGTATTTTTATGTGAGTGGTATCTTTGATTTTCTTTTTTAAATAATTCATTACTTGTTTATAATATTACTACAAATTTGAAGTAAATGATTTCCTTAGTTACAGTTTTTTGAGGAGGAGACTTTATGTAACAGGCGCCGAGCACAAATTATTAGTAACTTTCATTGTTGAGAACAATTGTCTAAAAGGCTAAGATGCTAATAACAAAAACGCAATAACAAAGTCTTCATTTTACATTACATACCAGATAACATAGGCTAAAAGGAATAAATATGCCCCCTTTTAACAACATTTTTCATTGACACCATTGGTGATAGCGTGATATTATTTAGTCAATGGTCTTCCTCGATAAATAGATTATACAACGATATAAGAATTCTTTATTTCGAAAAGGTAGTTCTGGAGACTAGCATGTTCAATCAAACAAATCCTTCAGCTTTAAATTAGACCCTGCAGCCAGCCTCGATAAAAAATCCAAAACATAAATTTTGTAAGCATTTAATAGGTATTAAGAATTTAATAGGAGAAATATGAAGGGCTGAAAACTAGCCCTAAGATCTCTATACTGTACCACATTTCTAGCAAATAAAGAATCTTACCTAAAAGAATTTTCCATTTTTAAACTGTAGCTCTTGAGATTAGCATGAGATTAATATTTGACCGTCACTTCTAAGACAGAAAATAGTTTATGGACACAGTACCAGTTCATATTCATTCCAAAACATTTCCATTCATTCTTCATACGATTCTTGAGAGTCACTAATACTATTCAAACACAATAATGTGTGGTACCGTAATATTTCAACCGCTGTAAGTGTATTACGTAACAGTTACGGGCATTTTCGCATTTCAGCATAACATACTGCTTTCGCTTTAGCGAAATTTGCGACTGACAGTATTACCATTGTTGCGAACAGATAAAATAAAAGGAGTTAAAGTTTTTAGAAATGTATTATGATTGTATCATGGCTGTAGGGAGTTTGTGCCTTAGCCGGAGCGAGTTATGGTATATGTTATATAAACCATAACTCGCTCCCGCTTTAAGGCCGTCGAGGATACGATAAAGGAGTGCAGAAGAGAACTGGCAAAAAAATTTAAATATTCTACTGAAGTCGAGCATGATAGCACCACGGGTCCTATTATTTTTCAATATACCAGAATGTATTTATTAGTCAATATAGTCTCTCCAAAATAATCTCAATTATTTAATAAATTTTTAACCGACGATTGAAACAAAAGAGATTTTTAATGCGACTCCTAATTATCAACGTTTTGTAAAGTATAAGTTATGTATTATATACATATTTTTATATGTATTATTCGTTTATTTATTTTTAGTCTCAGAATATTTCTTAAGCAAGTGTACAAATAAAAAGACCTGTTTAAAATTTATCTGTGTATATAAAATCTACAAGTTGGTTTGTGCACGTTTCTAAAACACAAAAAGTTTGCGCTGACAATTCGGTATTGTGAGAAATGAATTGATAACCGTTCATTAAAATTTCTAATCGAGTTTTCATGGTAGCGATGCAAATTAGCTTTGTTAGTCGAATCGTCTTGCGTGCCCGAGAACCAACTAGTAGGCTTTGAACACGGTCCGCACTAATTTCATTCCACCCTGAATACACCACACAAAGACTCGGGGATTGTTTTATAATGAGCTCGTTATGTTACTGTTTTACAGAATGTTTTGTTTCAGGAATTTATAAATGATGGTTATATTATTTAGTTTTTTTTTATTTCTTTTTTATATTAACTTGCCAAAGTGACTATCTATCAAGAGCTTTCTGAAGAAGATTCTGCTCATCTTTCCCATCAGGAAAACATGAGCAGAATGCAAGAGCAGTGGTCACCATACTCATTTCGAATGCAGACAATGCAATAATGCAGAATGGTGACCCACACTAGTTACTCTTCGTTTTTTTTAATCACACCTTTTATTCATTAAATAATTTTATTATTCCTATATAAATGAAATTTTTAAATTAGGGATATTGTTTTTAAATAACCTTATTATCTCTGTTAGAAATATATTTAGGATGAGTGTAACTAAGTTATTTACAGGCACCTTATTCTATTACTGTAATTAATTCTCATTTACATTTAGGTACAATTAATACTGTTATGCTAAAGACTGAGAGAGACGAAAGAATCTAACAGCAACAATTATATTAATCACGACCACAAGTGACATAAAAATGTATCTAAGGGAAAGATAAAAAATCTTTATACGTGCTTTAATCACGCAGGTGATGTAAAAACGAACACTAACTGGCTAATGGCAAATAAAAACTGATTCCTAAACATTATTTTCTGCCAAAACATAGTTTTCGATATCCACTATACTTTGAATTATATTACGTAAAGGTACCGTCTAACCCATCCTAAGATAACTTGAAATACGATCACATGCTCGTAACCCAAAAATTGGATATCTTTTAGTGTTAGATCAAATTAATTTTTGCAATGTCGCACTATCCCGATAAGGCCCCTATCCCACTAGATCTACATAATTACACGTGCCTGTAATCCTCCCTATCTTGGCTCGTAAAAACGCATATTTTCAAAGGAAATTGTAAATTTATTGCTATGTTATTCGTTAAGGGACTGAATGGGAAAAATGAGACCGTGAAATATAATTTAGGTAGCTAAGCGGCAAAAATAAAACTAGGTGATTCCTGGCAAGGTATGAGAGGCTTTTACTAAAATAAATAAACAATTTTGCGTTTAGGAACGTGGCCGACATATTAAAAATACATTAGACTTAGTAAAAAAATCACGAACAACGTTGTTATGTAAAATGGGCTGGCGTTTTTCGATTTTTCTTGCTTCAGCATATTGTTAAGTTGGTTTTGTGGTGGCTTCTTTGTTGATGCTTGAGGAGATATTTAAGTCCGTTTTTTCGTATTGACTGTATTATATTAATTTCTTTATTATTAGGATAAATATAAGAAAGTTGAAAACTAATGTTCTATACTTTGATCATTACTACTGGATGAATACACTTGGTGATGTGACTCAGTAGATTTTAGAGCCGGTTTTCTGATAAAGCCCCTAATATATTTTATTGAACTTATCTGTCGAAATATTCTATTTGGTGAATAATCTATAAGAGATATAAAAATATAATAATAATAATATAATAATCGATTAGAGACATTTTCATCAGATACAAATACATTAATCAGCAACTTTTAACTGTCAAACAGTGTTACATAGCAGATAACCATCTGAAACTTTAACAGGAGCTGGTGAAACTGGCCCTCATACTTCTAAAATTAAAAAATCTGACAGGTGATCGACACTTCATTCAATTTAAAAGTATCTGCTGCATAGGCCCAGTGGTCAGCTCGGTCCTCGTACCGGTCCGGATACTTTATCTGGGCCTGATCCTCGACGGTAGGTGGCTCTTCGAGGAGCACTTCCGACAGCTTGCTCCGAAGCTGGTCGACGCTACCTCCACCCTTGGGCGACCCTTGCCCAATCTGGGTGGAGCCAGCGTCGCAACGAGAAGCCTTCACGGGGGTTATCAAGTCGATGGCGCTGTACGGCGCACCGGTGTGGGTGTCGGCTCTGACCTGACCTGACCTGACCTGAGAGGGTATTGGCGGTCAGAGCCATACGCGGATACCGTACGGTGTCAACCGAGGCGGCGTGTGCCTTGGCCGGTACACCCCCGTGGGATTTGGAGGCGGAAGAGCTCGCCGAAGTTTATCGACGGGTGGCTGAATTCCGGGCGGAGAGTGGCATGCGCCCTCCGCACGAAGAGGTACGCGAGTGGCCCAGCACACGCTGGCGGTGTGCCCCGCTTGGGCGCCGCAGCGTCGGGCCCTCACTGCAGTCATCGGAGGAGATCTCTCGATGCCGGCCGTCGTACGCTCCATGGCCGGTGGCGAGAGCAGTCTTACCGCGGTCGCGACCTTTTGCGAGGAAGTCATCTCGCAGAAGGAGAGAAGGCCCGGGAGGACGACCTCTACTCGGACCTGATCCGCCGCCGGCGAACCGGGTGGCGGAGGCGCGCCTATCAGCGCCTCATGCCGCCCTGAGTGTGGCCGCGGATGGGCAGGACGGGTTTTCCCCCCCATCCGCTTCTCAGGCCACCCGCGAGCGGGCGACGTTACGCGTGTGCCGTACGTCGCCCAAATTGAGAGTCTTTACCGTCAGACTGTGCCCGCTTCAGTGCGGGCAAGCGCTGGGAGGGGTCCGGATGGCGTAACAAAGCGGTTCCCGGATCTCTCCCGTGTCAGGCATCAGGCGCAGAGTGGCACACCGTGGTGGTTTAGTGGGTAGTCTGGCGAGTCAGTCAGGAGTCTCACACAAAGCGAACCCCCTGTCCCCGCGGGGGGGAGTGAAGTCCGTAAAGGCATTCCACCACGTAAAAAAAGGGTATTTAAGAACGTAAAAAAAATGTTTTTAACTTTTGTGACCTTTTACGACTTTACTGCGATATCCGAATACACGCGGTCGAAGCCGCAGGGAAAATCTACTGTTTCATATTTTATATTTCCTCTTGATATTACTTTTTAAAGCCTCCTTTGCCCGGTCATTGTACTATCAGCAAAGATTTATAAAAACGGCTCAAGTATTTCGTTTAATCCTCCAATCGCCTCACGAAGTTTAGAGATACCCACTTAAATTTATTATTAAGGTTTCAAAAGAGTTATAAAAATGAATTATGTAGAGGTCGGAGGTAAAAAAGTGAAGGGTGTATAATATTCTTTACTTTATCCTTTTAATGTGTAACAATAATAAATCGATCATTTTTCTCTTACGCAGAATAGTTAACAAAAATCTGTTTATTAATTTAGTGTTACATAATTGAGAGAGAACCTGTATGACAGACATACAAAATATGTTCAATGTTTCATTGAAGAGAGAAGTACTAAACTAGAATTTTATATTAACTAGTATTTTTTTTGCGTACAACAAATATAATAAAAAATAAATAAAGCCTTTAATTTCTTGCCACAGTACAAATTGATCAGTTGGCAGTCCTCATATAGAAATAAACATAATTATAAACTTTACGTAATATGTAAAGCTGAAAAGTTTATTTGTTTGAAGGCGCTAATCTCAGGAACTACTGGTCCGATTCGAAAAAATCTTTCAGGGTTAGATAGCCCATTTATTAAGGAAGGCTATAGGTGATATATCATCACGCTAAGCCCCATAGTAGCGAAACTCCAATGAAGAATGTTAGGGGCACGAGCAATAGTAGATGTTAACGAGGTTGCGTGGGTCAGCTAATCTTCAGTAAACAGAACTGGATATGCGTCTATTAAATTGTTTTTCATTTTAGAAATTTTCTTTATATAATGTTAATGCACGAAATCGTATCGGTCGTAATCGGTCGTAATGGTAGAAAAGTGATATTAAATAGCCTTGTTTTGTGAATGAACAAATTAATACCAACAGTTTTTTTAAAATTAATAGTTATGAGATTAGTGCATTCAACCAACCAAACAATCAAGCTCTTGAAACTTTATAATTTTAGTTTCCATATAGATATTATGTTCAATATTACCATATTTAATATGATTGTTCCACCAGAAGATATAACTTATTCCATTACAATGTGTAGCAAAGATGAACACATATAAGTCACTCCAAGAGATGAATTCAACACGTCGACTTACGTCTTCAGTACCGCAATAAATTGCCGTCGACACACAGAGATAGGCTCTAAGTGAGGACATTAAATAATACACAGTGTTGCCATGTACCTAACAGATATAGTGTACGTCGAATAGCTATAAACATAACATTGCCGACTTTATCGTCACAAGTATAATGAACTTGGATTCTTAATCGCAATGTTTAGTTGAGAACTTAGCGATATAAACCCATGTGTATTACACTCTACGTTTGATGGTATACACGGCTATATAACCGATGAATTGTGTATTATTGTTTGACTTTGCGTAGGTATACATATATGTATAGTTACTACTGCTGGGAGCCACTATTATTGTTCTTGTTCAATTCAATATACATTTTGAAGTAAGTCTTGTGATTATATTGCATTGCCCCAGGGAGGACTATGTGAGTTTATCATAAAAATCGTAAAGCTAAATGTGTAATAATTGTATTGTTACATACACCAGTCTATAGATACAATTAAATCACATTATCAACAGCCTTCATTGTCTAATGACTTACTTGTATATTGGTATCCTCCTTGAAAAGTGGTTTTGGTCTACTAAACGACCCTGGCCAAACAGATTGGTATGTATATGGTTGATGTCGAGTTTTCTTTTTAGTGCCTGTGCCCTGAATAAGCTATTGGCGACTTATTATAATTATTTATGAATATTATTATTTTACAAAATATTTATTACACCGAAAACTAATACAAAATTACAATCGTTGTACTCCAAAACCGGGTCGATGATTAGACTTTTAAACAATTCAAAAACTAGTTTTACTAAAAACTCATAAATAGATAACTAAATTAGTAAGAAATTATTCAAGACTACTGAGATGAATAGGGAAAGTCACCACTCATATACATGGGATACAGGACGATGAATGAAAAATGTAATAGTTTTCTTTTTTTTAAAGTAATATGGGACAAACGAGCGGACGTATCACCTGATGACACAGACACCCGCAACACCAGAGGCGTCACAAGTGCGTTGCGGGACTTGGGGGATAGGAAGGGAGTGAGGGGAAATCGTTGGATTATGGGCCTACGGTATCCTCACTCACTCCGTGAAACATAGCGCAGGCGCTGTTTCACACTGGATTTCTGTGAGACCCTGGTATCACTCCGGTAGAGTGCATGATGAAACGTGTCTCTCCCACGGTGAAATTATAAAAATTGTTTCATAAAACCTATATCGTAACAAAAGCCACCGTTATAGAAAATGTGTGCGAATTTCGCATAAAATGTCAAATATCGTTACTATTTAGATAAATACCTTCGTCTGCTCACATTAATAATATTAGTTTAAGACTCTCTAGGCAAATAGTCTACATTTTTCAATCTAGGTCGAGGTCAGGAAGTTCGCGCTGTAGCTCGTGATTAATAGCATTTGCGAGGATGTCTGCAGTTTGAATTTACGTCAGGCTTTTGCTGGAATAAAATTATACCAGTAATTTACTTTTTTTCTAGAAGTCAAATTATAAAAAAAACTTGAAATTTGTTGGTAAAGTAAATTGGCTCTAAATTGTGCCCAGCATTTGTATTTTTACAAATATATACATAGACATATAACTTGAAATAGGCGTTGGAGGGTAAGGACTTAGAGGGAGAGGGTTAAGGTTCGGTAACCTTACGCACTTGATGAAAAGTACCGAAAGATTTGCTCACAGCCGGCTTCCAGTACTGACTGTAGACTGTAATTACTTCGGTTGAATCGTATCACATGTCTCCAAGCATGATTCTCTCATGGCCAATAAGCCCTATCATTACATAATAATGGCATGGCATCGGTTGGCATTACTATAATAACTAGTAGTGGCTCAGTGGTCGAAACTCGTCCATAACTTAAATCATTTTTAGGGTTCCATACCTAAAAGGAAAAAAGGGAACCCTTATAGGATCCCTTTGTGGTCCGTCTGTCTGTCTGTCTATCAAGACCATTTTTCTCATGAACGCGTGGCGGTATCAAGCTAAAATTCATATTCAACATCAAATACTTAGATCTACGGTCCCTTGAAGCTGTGAAAAAAGATACAGCCAAATTTTTTGCCAATTTGCTAAAAGGCCTTTTTATTAGAAATTTTCCACACTCGCAAGGGAATCAAAACCTACAGAGCACTTCCCGTGAACGCAAAATCTTGAAATTTGGTACGAAGCAACATCCTATAGCACAGATAAAGAAAAATTGCGAACATCATACATTTAACTCATATATCGAAACCTTATTACGACCGGTATGTACGGAACGAAGGCGCTCATAGCCCAGTTGCACTCGGTGATTAGAAACAATCACCGAGGGTAAGCAACGATGGCGCGGTCAGTACTTGGATGGGTGACCGCTAGTGGCATGTTACCATGAGCGTCTCCGTGATTCGGAGATCACGTTAAGCAGTCGGTCCCGGTTGTTATCATACGATAACAGTCGTGAAGCTTAGTTGGAGGTTTTCGGGCGGCTTAAAAACATCCAACGGCAAGATATACGTAGCCACAACGTATTCTTGCCAGTCCCCAACCCGCACTTGGCCAGCGTGGGGATGTATGGCCTTAACCCTCTCCTGAGAGGAGACCCGAGCCCAGCAGTGGGACATTATGGGTTGTTGTTGTTGTTGTATGTACGGAACCTTCGGTGCGCGAGTTCGACTCGCACTTGGCCGGTTTTTCAGCTTTCTGCTCTCCTGATCCACATAAACTTTAACTATGCCAAAGTTCTTACTCCTACGCTCGCGATTCTTTCGTAAAAACGTGTATAAATTTTTTGCGTCACATATCAATATATATATAGATTACAACTGGACACACCTCATATACGTATACCTGATTCCAAACCAGGGATGACCTATAATCTATATATTTCTAAATAAGAGTACATACAAATTATATATAAAATATAAGTATAGGTTTTCAAACATTAATAATAAAAATCTAAATTTCAACGCGATTCTGTATCCAATTCTGTTGGCTATAAGGCTTTACTAGCCATTCTCATGGCTCATGGTTAATTTTTTGTTTCGACTTTAACCACATATCCATTTCCCCCCTTACGTTGTTACTTTTAATGCGAATATTATGTGTCGACAGCATTAAATGTTAGCAGCCCAGAACGCGGCCACTTGGACTGCGTTGTCGGTGCTTAAAATATAAAAATTGGCCAAAAGTGGTCAGATTCGTGCAGGAAGGGTTCCGTACCAATACCGTGCCGTTTCAATATCGAGCAAAATAATTAGTTTTGTTGTATGTTCATTCTGTTTTCTAGTATTTGTTTTTGTAACGGTTATAGAAATATATCATCTCTGAAAATTTCAACTGTCTAACTATCACGGACACGACAAACGGACATCGAAGTCTTACTAATAAAGTCCTGTTTCCCTTTGGGTATGGAACCCTAAAATGCATCAGCTGCCAAAACATCAACTTAGACTCCGCGTTTATGAATAAAGGCACAGCGAGTCGCAGGTGCGGCTCGCGGTAAAAAATCGCCCGGTTCATATGCACCCTTAAACATTTCCAGTGGCTGTCTGCCGTAATTACAGCGTTTGTTGGACATTATCATAGTGGAGTGCGTCCAATTTCGGCTTGACGACTTTTTTACGAGTTAAGACTCGTAAGTAATTTACGAGCTCGTAAAACGTTGCCGTGCTCCGCATATCGCGTTGATAACAATGTACAAGAGATATTTTAGTGAATTGCCACGCGATGGCTCGTTACTTTACGAGTTTGGGGGTTTCGCGGCTGTTCATTGGTGTTGGATTTAATCATTTTTTCTGCAGATCCCTGATGATCTTACAAAGAATCTTGGTAATTTACAGTTATTTTAAAAAAATGGATTTAGAAACCAAAACGCACGTTGTGTAAAAAATTACCTTTTAGTTTACGGAAGAAAAAGGTCATGTTATATAATAATCATATTGTGACTCGAGCACCATTGTTCACAAAGTCGAAATATCGATTTATAACACAAATCATGACGTATATTTTATTCTAATTTCCTGATTAACTTAAAATTCACTAAACGATCAGTTAATTTAGACGTCAAAGCGTACTAAATAAACAAAGTGACTGCCGCATTAGAATGTTATAGATAGAATGAAATAATAGCACAAAGATGTGGATAGGCTTAGGTTGGAGTGCGCCAATATCCGGCGGGAAGAGGCCGGCACAGCCTTAAACTAATTTGCATTTACTACGAAGCTTGCATCCACCGTTTCTGATAGTTTCCAAGTGGAAATGGGAATATTGGATTGGTTTAGGGTGCAAATATTGACAATGGAACTTATATCCGCGCTAATATATGAAAACAATTCTTTAAAAGCAATTTTAAGAAAATTTGTGTAATCTCAGGAATGCAAAGAATTTAAACGTTATGGCTAATATCAAACAAATTTTGTAAGTGTAATCATTGCTATTAATAGTACCATTATTAAATTAAAAATTAGTTTTTATGTTATTACCTAAAAAGTCGATATTCCTGTAGAAAGGAGCATTACTTACAATTATTTTAAATTTTTAAATTTAAATGACACTCTTTTCCGACAATATATTCTTATTAATGAGACAAAAATAATTACAATAGTATAAAATAAATAAAAATATAATATAACATTTGGCAAACAATTATGTACCATGATTAAAGTAGCAGCGCGTAGCTCGTGCCTACGTCCGTAGATCTATCTACGTCATAGCTACGACGCTACAAACGTAGAGCTAGTTACGTTCATTTTGTATGTTTATTTATTTGGGTAAAATAATTGTTGCCAGCGGCATAACACTTTTTTGTTTGGTAATGTAAGAGTTTTTAGGAAATATATTAGAGGCAATATTGGTAATATTTGTATTTACAGTAATGGTAACTAAATCTTGTAAAAAGTCGTCCTTTTAGAAGATTTATTTGAATCTCTTTTCATATTTTTGTCTTACACTTGTTAAGGTATGTAAGTAAGCCGAATCCTCGTGTAAGAAAGTGGATAATGTAGGATAAGAAATAATTCAAACAAGGGGATATAGCCCTATGGTTATTTTTTTAGGGGGCTGATGTTAGCCAACTCACATACCCATACGCGAGCATAGTGACGTCACGTAACCATCAAAATCTAACCATTGTCTTGCAGCCATTTCTCAATCTACTTAATAATATGGTAAGTACTGTTTAATATAATTTAGTAATGTTATGTTACTGTAGTTTTTATACTTCACTTTTTATAGTAGTTTTATACTATTCTTCATATCGTCGTTGCGCTTGCCAAAGTCGCTATAGATTTTTTTTTCATTTATTGCCCTTGAAATCGATTTCCGCATTGAAAACAAAAACAATTATGTGTTATTTCCGTCTAGGAATCGACTTAACAAATCTTATATGTGTACTTTATTTAAATTTTTGGCAATGAAAAAGTCGTTATGTGTTCAAATCGAGAGTGTTGTTTCACATGTCATGTGTTGGTTTCACAATATTTATTTTGGCGGTTTGCGTCTTATATTTTTTGGGAAAAATGATAAAAAAGCATAAAATAATTATATAAAAGAATACAATAAAGATACAAGTTAGTATATTTAATTGTTGTTTTGTTGATTTTATTGAAAAGCTCCAATAATATGTTTGAGTATTCATACTTAACCTAAAAATGTGGTTTGTTTGGTTGTTGTTGTTGGTTTATTTGTGGTTGCGGGGGTGTAGAAGCATGTTTGTAGTTAAAATTACTACATTTGAAGGTATTGACAGACTAATCTGCAGACATTGGGCGATAATGACTCGCTGTTCTGTATAATATGCTGCAACACGTTCTGTATATTATACAAAACTTGTTGAGGTATTGGAGTGATAATAACGCTAGTGCACTAGGAATGAACTTTGAACAGTTCTTGCTGCAGTGTATAACCACCTTTATAGTGCCCGTCACGAATCAATGTCTATCAATCATTTAGGCGATAATGTCGCTGCTTGAATAATCGCCCTTTACTTATTTTATCGTAAGCTTAAGTGAATTTTAAATGGTCGTATATTGCCTTTGGTATAGTTTAAAACTTGAAGCTAATATGATATATAACACTTTCTAGTGCATTAGTTAAAAAAAAAGATATAATATTTCAACATATGAGTCATGCGTTAGTATAGAATCACAACTACATTTGTATTAATAACAGTTATCTAGTATTCATAGTACAAGTTCTGCTCGGGTTTTTTAATAGTGTGTAAATAAAACATCCACATTTACCCAACTATAATTTTGGTCCAACTCACGTAATAAACGGCTTCCTAAATGGCCGGCGACCATGAAAAAGCGCGATAAAAAATTCAAGGCTTTTAAAACAAAATGCTTTTGTCCAAAGACAATATAGAGAGGCAATACTTGTGTAGCGAGTCGTTCTAAATTATGTAGATAGGCAAATAGACCATTTGGACAACAGAGCCTGCGAGGGTCAAACGATAATATCCCTCAAATGACTGCCGCCTCCTTTAAACTTCGTCCCCATTCCTGAAACTATTTCACAGGCATGTATGTGTGAAAAAGTCAAATTTAGCTATCCATGTATATTATGTATGTATAACACACACATTGGTCTATTAGTTGATGAAAGAGGCTTAAAAACTTCAACAATCAATGATTTATTTCAAGCTTTTTATACATTTGTTGACTGTACATTAAGCCCTTTTGATTTGACCTTACTTATTGATGCTTACATTTAAGCTTGCGTTCATAGTTTAAAATTATATGTATGGACATGAACGCATTGACGGTAGATAATATATTAAGTGGCACCTTTGAATTGCCTTTTTTTTAACGTGTGGAAACCCCCTCGGGCCTTCACCTCACCGTGGTTTGCGGCGGGGCGGTGTGTCGGAATCGAACCGACTAAAACCACACAGTGTGCCACTCTGCATCTGAGACGGGAGGGATCCGGGAACCGCTTTCTTAAGAACTTTGAATTGCCTGACGCAATGACTAGGTTGCACATGCCATACTCACAGGGTACTTATTACTTCTAGTAAGCGTAAATTATATGTCCTGTATATTTTTATTACGCCCGCCAATTTCAAATAATATTTATATGCCGCAATATTGCCTACAAATAAAGTGGTACCTCTCAAAAAGCGCCCGAGGCACAATGCCAAAACGGAATTTTGCCTCCGTGTCTTTACAACGGTGGTGGTCGAAAACACGTATGTCCCTGTATCAGGCGGTCCAACCCAATCTGTATGCAAAACGTCCCGAGGGTGGGGGATCTCATTTCCTAACCCCCTCCCACTGCCCGCCGTATGCCCCGGTACTACACCGGCACGTCCGACATCCGTACTGACCCACCCTAGCCTGTCAAAAGATGGATGAATTTGAAAGAATCCCACAGCCCTACGGCGATTCCAGGGGTGTACTGTACGGTGCACCAAATAGATCTGGCAAATTTTCGCGTAATAATTAATACAGGTATTTGTGAAGGTATTTTAATTTATCAAGCCAATTATTCACTTCAATTAAGATGGGAAATAATTGCAAAGTGGACCTATATATATATTCACGTCAATTAGCCGTTGAGAAGTGTTGTAAAAAAAGTAAGTCAGCAAAAAACAAACTCCAAGAGTATATAACCATATAGATATGCACATGTATGTGAGTTTACAAATAGTTTTAGTTGTCATAGTATTTGCATATTTGTCTTCAAAAGTATTATAATATTCAAGTAGATTATTAGTATATATAAACAAGTAACGAATTATTTAAAATAAAAAAAACCCGACTGCATCAATATCTGCCATCTTTATTAAATTAATTGAAAAACTGAAAGGATAGAAAAAACTGAAAACCAAAGTTTGTTTAGACATTTTTTTATGTGCCTAGTGTCACACTTACGGCTAAGACGAATCTATTGACATCACTCACGTAAAAATACGACTAGCCGTTTAGGCTTTAGGACATGCCAAAGAAATATACATACATACACTCGAAAACCCTCCTTCTTAGGAGTCAGGTAATAAGTAAAAGTTACACTTAGTAAACATAAACTAGAAAAAGAAATGTGATAGCAAGTAATCTTACTATAAAGGAAACGGTAAACTATGCTATGGAATAGTGGGCAAACGAGCAGACATATCGCTTGATGGTAAGCGATTACCGCCGCCCATGGACACCCGTAACACCAGAGGTGTCACAAGTGCGTTATCGGCCTTGAGAGATGGGAGGGGGATGAGGGAAGCGTTGGATTATGGGCGTCCGGTATCCTCACACACTCACTGAAACACAGCGCAGGCTCTGTTTCACACTGGTTTTCTGTGAGGCCGTGGTATCACCCCGGTCGAGCCAGCACATGCATGCCGAAGCATGGCTCTCCCACGGTGAACTCCACATCTCATTTATGAATAAGTTAAATAATATGTTACTAGTTTTATAACACTTACTGCTTTGCATGTCTGACAACCCTAGCTAGTTCTTAGGATCCTCGCGTCAGGGTTAAGCATATCTTAACATTTTTGCACCCCCGACTTTGGCTTTGATTTATTTTTTTATATCTTCATTGTGACCCCCGGACTTCATTGCGGTGGCTCATTCCTTTCGTTTTAGACCTTTGATTTACAAGCTTTCATTTGACCTTTCTTAAAGAAATTTTTCTTTCGAATTACGTGGTTGTTTTATTTAGTTCATTTTATTTTACATCAGTAGGATTGGTTAATTTTATTTTTTGTAGATTTTGTTATATGGGGTCGTAGATTTAGTTTTTTTCGGACATTTTACAATTCAACGCCATCTAGTCCTAAAATAAGCAGAGCTTGTACTATGGGTACTAGACAACTGATATTAATACATATATACTTTTTTTTGTAAATACATATATATTATACATATAAAACACCCAAACTCCGAAACAAATATTTGCAGATCATACAAACATTTGGTCCGACTCAGGAATCGAACCCGAGACCTCTAGCACAGCAGTCGCATACGCTACCATTGCGCCACCGAGGCAGTTACCGAGGAGTTATTTAGTAAGTATGAATATTAGAATTTTATTAAATACTAGTCGACTCACGCAAACTTGTTTATATCTTTTATTGCCTGTAGTGCGATAATTTTCCCCCGTTTTATAACATTCTTCATTGGTGCTCGTATTGCTCTTAGCGTAATGATATATAGCCTAAACCCTTCCTCAATAAATGGGCTATCTAACACTGAAAGACTTTTCCAAATTGGACCAGTAGTCCTTGAGATTAGCACGTTAAGAAAATAAACTCTTTAGCTTTATATATTAGTATAGTATAAAATCGAATGGCACGAGCCAATCGATATGCCTAGGTCCTCGGCAATTTCTCTAACGGTGATTCGACGATTGGCCAATGCCATTTTCTTCACTTCATCAATTTTTTCGTCTGTTGTTGAAGTGCTCGGGCGTCCGGCACGCTTTTCGTCGTTCACATCTTCTCGGCCTTCTGAAAACATTTTGTACCACCGATAAACGTTGCTTTTGTCCAAAGTAGCTTCTCCGTATGCCACAGTCAACATTCGGAATGCATCCGCGCACTTAATTTCGTTTTCCACATAAAATTTGATACAAATTCTTTGTTACATTTTTTTGAATAGATAAATATCGAAGACGAACCAAAACACGCGCAAGCAAAGCAGATGTCAACAATTAACTGAGCATTCAAAATGGCCGAACTTGTCAGCATAAGTAAGAGACATGTGTACCAACATAACGCCACATAAAAATCGAAATTCGAATATACGTAACCCGTGAAAATTCAAAGTTCGCGATACTTTTTGAACACACCTCGTATATGAGAGAGGGAATGTGTGAATGACGTACCGTAGATATCTATATACACGTCTATAGAATAAGCACCGTACTGTCTATTTATATTGGTATATTTGACAAAAAGCCATTTGAATCACGGTGTGGGTGGTCATGGACGTTTTTATAAAAAATATGCGCTACTTTAAAAAAAAAGGCTGTGTGTTAGAAGTTATACTTTTTTGGCGCAACAAGATAAAAATTTGAAAATCTAAAACGTTCATTATAGCTAACTTTAGGATGTACATTTTCATCTTAAAAATTTACCCTCATCATTTTTTCCAAACGCGCCAAAATAAGTAAATATATAATTTATAAACAAATATTTCGGACATCTAACACACAACGCCATCTAGTCCAAAACTGAGCAGACCTTGTATTATGGGTAGTAGACAACGGATATGAACACATATATATATATTTGGGTAAATACATACATAACATACATAGAAACCCCGAAACAAACATGTGTAGGTCATACAAACATTTAATCCGACCCGGGAATCGAACCCGAGACCCCAAGAACAGCAGTTGCATACGCTACCGTTGCGCCACCGAGGGTCAGTCAGTATAAATTCAACAAACACTTTCAGTATTATGAGGTAAGAATCTTTAAGACAAAGGGACAATTAATTCTTTTATAGATAAAAAAGCGTTTCTGTAACCCATTTATCCACTTTACTGTAACCATCAACTTTATAAGTAGTCGAACTAAAAATTGATCGCCCGGTATAAAGTAGAAATAACTTCATCAGAATATCGTAAACTGTTGCTACGTCGTAGCACGAAAGCTTTCGTAGTTTATGCTACACCGTAGAATATTTAAAGCTTCTATTTTTTCTTCAGACCGCTTTCAATGTAAAAATAATTAAGAAATGATCTAATAAACTTGAGTTTTGATCTCTGGACCAACTTATACAACAGCAAATTATGAATAAGAACATTTATTTTTTGTTATAATAATAATAATTATGGGTTTTTTCTTGAATTTTGAACCTTAAAAGCAACCTAATAAAAATAAAAAAGTAAGAGCCGCTAAGTTCTATTGAAGGAGTATGAGAACATTTTGAAAAGTACCTTTTGGAGGTACGATGTTCCCTCTCTTTAATATTTGAACAATAAACGCCAGGCCCATATGTCTTTCACGGAGGCTGTATGAAGAAATATGATAGTTTCGACTCACCGATGTACGGCTGGATGTAATACATTCCGTGATCAGATAACTGATGGTTTTCATACATCATTTATGAAGGTACGTTTTGGGTGAAGCCATGAAATCAGCGATAATTTATGGAAGAAAAAGCATCTAATTTCTTTTTTGAATTTTCTCATATTCAATCTTCTTAGAAGGGATTTGTTAAATGCAAGATCAGAAATTGTAAGTTATATCTCATGGAACCATCGCATCTATCGTTAAAAAAATTGACAAAAAAATTAACTCTATGTTAGAATATCACATAACTTTTTGTTAACGGTACGTTAGGAAAAATGCAAACATTTGTCCCCAATTTAATACTCATAGTTTTCTTAATACAGTGATCTTACTTAAATATACACTTACAATTAGTCCTAAACATAAATAAGAAGAATTCTAATGGATATACTAAAGCAATCCATTTGCTATCCTCGTGGCCCCACACCCAACACGTTGAACAAACGCCACCATTCAGATGCAAACGACGGCTCACAGCGTCAAAAATACCCGTCTTTTATCACATCCACCTTAATACTACGCTAGTGTCATACTGCTTATCCGCGAAGGGACGCCCTCGTAAAATAGCACGATAATGTATACATTCTTTTTTTAAATTTATATTCTAGAAGAATTCAAAGCACTAGTTTGTTCAGAATGTTTTTGTGTCAGGAATGTTCTATTTTTGAATCCTTTCAGAATATGAATAAAAAAGAAAGAATTACCTCACGTACTGTAGCTAAGGTATTTTTTATTTCTAATGTTCCATATTTGAATCCTTTTCAGAATATACATATAAACAAAAGTATCACCTGTATTGTTGTTAGAGTATTATATAGTTATAATGTTCTATTTTTAAATACTTTTTGTTGGATTACAATAATGTGGATTGATTTTTTGTTTTATTTATGCGAATTTAAAAAAGTAATTTTTTTTATATTCGAAAGTGTTTTTTAATTATAACATTCTATTTTCAAATGTTTTTGGTGAGTTTACCATATGTGAGTGATTGAACTCTTTTATAAAAAAATATTTAAAAGTATATTTATTTGCAGTGTTGATTCTATTTTGAAATATTCTTTGTTCGACTGCAACATGAAAGAAAGGGATTAACCCTTTATTTTTTTCTCTAAACTAGTTCGAAAATGTAATTACATTTATTTTGGAAAGTATTTTTCATTTGGAGTGTTCTATATTTGAATATTTTTTGTTGGAGTACAGTATGTGAGTTAATATTTTATTTTAAATTTTGTTTCCTACAAATTCAACATTTTTTTTCAGTTCAATGTTTGGGAGTATTCTCAATTAAGAATTCATTTCAATTCAGTTCAAATTTTGAATATTTTAATTCGAAGACAGTACGTGAGGTATGTATGTTTATTTTCATTTACTTTATGAAAACGAATTATAAGACACGGTATTGTGAAGAATGTTTAAAAGTATTTTATATTATTAATGTTTTATTTCTTAATGCTTTGAATACTATGCTATTGAAAATCATTTTAAAAATTAAAAACCTCGATAAACTTGATATGCTGGACAACAATATGCGCGTCGACTCCAAACGCAAATTACAAATATAATATACACAAAATATATCAAAAACATTTTTTTTATGTGTAAGCTGCCAAAATGACACTGCCCTGCCTGATGGAAAGCATGAGCAGAATCCAAGAGTGGTGGTCACCATCCTCAATGCGTGGGAGGTATGGTATACGGGAAAGAATATTAACTAAATTAGCTAATACCAATTAAACTGACCTAAAATGTGATTGTTAAGATAAACCTCTTATTTTCTCAAATTAATTTGCCCAACAACTAAATAAAACCTAATTATATCCGCAAAAGATTGTCTTTAACACTCCCACCTATACAAAAGTTTATATAAATACATTTACCACTATCGTAAATTTCAACCAACGTCTCCCCCCCCTTCTCCTACACGAATGGAACATAGTGTCCAATCGAATTGAAGATGTCGGTAAAGCACTCAGACGGTGTAGGGAGCGAACACGAACAGAACAATTGATTTTGTTTGGCTAATGCATCTGTTATGTAACTAGAAATTCTAGAATGGTCTTATAGCTCTTCACCAAATATAGCTCAATATAGAATGGTCTTATAGCTCTACACCAAATATAGCTCAGTATAGAATGGTTTTGTGTATTGAAATCTTCTATTTTAAGAAATGGATAGAAACTATCTATCTTTTAGCTGCCTCGGTGGCACAGTGGTAGTGTAAGCGACTATTGTGCTTGAAGTCTCGGGTTCGATTCCTGGGTCGGATCAAATGTCTGTAAGATCTGCAAATATTTGTGTCAGAGTTTGGATGTTTCATATGTATGATATGTATGTACTTAAAAAAAAAGTATATATGAAACTATATCAGTTATCTAGTACCCATAATACAAGCTCTGCTTAGTTTGGGACTAGATGGAGTTTTGTGTTAGATGTCCGAACTATTTATTATTCTCTATACTGAAATCTTATTAAAATATTATTTACATTTTTTAATATGCATATAAAGCAAATACATTTAAAAATTAAAAAAATAGTAGCCCACCGACTTCGGGTACAGGTACCAAGAAACCGATGGTTAGGGCTCCAAAGAAAGAAATCTCCTGACAATAAGAGCCGTGTCAAGAACGACTGCCTTCTGCATCAGACCCTTGATCTAGCCATCTAACGTGAGCCTTTTGAGGTGTTGGTTGAGGCTCTTGGCTATCAATCCGTGAATAGACACAACTATCGGAACAATGATCAACGAATCTACATCCCATATATCGACAATCTCGTGAGATAAATCCAAATATTTCATTTGTTTTTATTTTTCAACTTCCACGAGATTCTCGTCATTAGGAACGGCGATGTCGACACTCATCGCGCGGCGCTCTAATCGATTTATCTCTACAATATCAGGCTTATTGGCAACAATAGTCCTATCTGTGATAATAGATCGATCGATCTTTGTCTGAGTGGCTTTTGGCGTCTCTAAAACATGAATTACACCAGTGCGGTGACAGGTTAAGAATACGGAGTGTACCACCCCTATTCATTACATAGGCGTTGAAGAGACGACGACACAGACAACATCACTACGTAACCACTGTGCCACTGATGCAGTTTCGATGAGTGAGTTAGATCTAGGGTTTCCACGTAGAGAGTGAAGAAGGGGAAAAGGGAAAAGAGACCGGTGTGAGCTCGACGTATATTGAATAACGGTGTTCTATATTCAAAAAATAATTAACGAATAAAGTATTTCTGTCTCATGTAGCGATGACTTATGGTTATTTTCATTCTATAATAAACTCATAGACATTCTATAATTGCTTTTTCTGAAACCCAATTAGGGCATATTATGGAGATAATGTCATCAATTTCATGTTTTATTTATGTTTATCGAATAAAAGGAATTTTGTTTTGTAATGTTATTAAGATAAATATACTGTGTTGGATGGGAAATATCATAAAGACGGAGTTGAGATTAGCTTCGATGTGACATTCCTAAAATCTTCACCATCAAATATACTTTTGATAGAAAATAGAAGTTTCGCCTTACTATGGCGAGTAAAACACATTCTTCTAATAAAACGATAGTAAAGTATCGCAATGCTTCCAATCGTTTGTAATCATTGAAAGAAAAAAACTAATATTACCATTTGATAATTTCCACGGGTAAATTCCTGATAAATAAGCCGCTTGCACGAGACAAAGCACCAGGGAGCAGGGTTAAAAATAAAATGTAAGCCTGGTTCGTAATTCCGTTTCCAATAAAATCCGGTACAATGTTCCCGTGAGTTGGAACAAAAAGGTAATACCGGTCCCGGATATCAACGCTGAAGGAGAACGCCCCGCCGCGGGCGCTTCGCCGCTACACATTCAATCATGCAGTGTGTTTGTGCTGTATGTTATAGTTTATTTATGCACAAGCTCTGCAAGCGACATTGTTTAAATTTAACATAAAAGTTACTTTGACTAATGATCTATGATATTTTACCTTATTGTGTGTTTTTAGAAGAAAAAGTATTTTATTTCTCTCTGTTATATAAAAAAAAATATGGTGTATAAAGCTGGAAACTTCCTTTTATTATTTTTTTCACAGATCAACGTCGAATGACAGCGTGCGTGCTGTTGTGTTTCGTTGGTGAGTGCGAGACCGGTGCCCAATGATGCATACGCATCACTACCCCGCCATAGTGTGGATCATCATGGTGCACTGTCTGCATTCGTAATTAGTTTAGTAACCACCACTCCTGGATTCTGCTAATGCTTTCCACCAGGTAGAGCAGTCATTTTGGCAGCGCCAGACATACAAAGAAACAAAAGTAATTCCGATTTTCGAAAAAAAACTCTTCGAGGACTGATTGCATTATATTACTAACTGAAAGTACACAAGGTCTTTAGTTTGATGTATTCTTTTGTATATTTATATATATATTTTCTATATTTATATATTTTGTATATTATTTTGTATATCATTTTTTTAATTTTTGATCATTTAGTTTGTAGTTCAGTTAATTTGTATATAGTAAGTATAATAACCATACGGTACATCAAATTTTGAGGTTGTTTACGATATAGAAGAAAATTAGTCTCATTTTTGAAACGCCGAAAGATGTGTACTTGTAACAGGTTTGTGTTGCCATAACCATTGTTAAAAAAACCCGCACCTCGTCAATTAAATAACATAAAGTTGTTAACCCACAAAAATAGTTCGCTCAAAGGACTTGTCTATCGTTGAAACTTAATCAATTAAAACCATCTTCAAAGGGAAGGCTACAATGGAGGCTCACAAAGGCAAATTTAGGCAAAATGAATCCTACGGTATTATTTACACTATATTAGTAGAACGCGGATTCGGAGAGGCGTTGGCGGAAGCTCCCCGCTCGCCGGAAATGAGCATTCGATATCCGCACCCCACCCACACTTTGTCCAAATCAATTTCTCTTTACACCGCTCGAAAAATGCAACGCAAATATTTAAGGCAATTTTGTACGTTTTATTTTGAACTGTATTTACATCTGTGTTTCAGCAATTTTTGCATATATTCTTGAATTAAACTCACTTGTAATTATTCCACTACTTTTATTGAGTTTAATCCTGTTCGGTTTCGTCTTATGGCATTATCACAGGTAACCTTTGGTTCTAGAATGTATTTCAGGTATTTGACTAGTTCCATCAAGTGCTAACAGTCGAAAGTATCAATTTCATTTTACATATATGATACTAGTTGCAATGGAGGAACGGGTGTCATGTACCTCAAACACAAAGAGAGTATCCCCGGAAAAGGCGAGGTGATCATGCCAGGCCACGAAAAATAATAAGTGTTTCAAACATCTAACACACAACGCCGCGTAGTCTTAAGCTAAGCAGAGCTTGTATTATGGGTATATATAAATACATACATATTATACGCGGAAAACACTCAAACTTCGAACCAAATATTTGCAGATCGTATAATATTTGGTTTGGATCCGGAAATCGATCCCGAAAACTCAAGTACAGCAGTCGCATATACTACCACTGGGCACCGAGGCAGTCAGTAAATTTATTAAATCAATATACAGAACAAAAAGACTGTGCTTATCAAGATTCTACTTATATAATGTGAGCACTGAACCTAAGTATGTCTAACCGCTTTCAATACATTATTATATTTTGCTCTAATTCATTATTGCCGTTTTGGGATCGATGTTAAAAATATTTAAATGTTAAAATTAATTAAATGTGTACAAAATGAACTAGATGTATAATGGATACACTTTTTGACTATTTTAAACCCGTCATTACTCATTCGCCATTTTGCGGTTACATTTCGTACAATTTCTTTCATGTCAAAATGTGAGCATGCACTGCAGTGCACTCCAATCGCCATAAATTAAATTCTACGTCGGAAAGCAGTTTATGATTAACGTTGATTTTTTTGTGTTTTTAAATCTACTTTTTACTTTATTAGCCACTTTATTTGTTAAAAGTGAATCATCATAAGTTTAACAAGCGATAGCTTGTAAAAATGTACTCTTGCAAAAGCTTGGAGGTTTCTTATGTTTCAACAGAATTATGACGAAAATATTAGGGGCTGTTGTGGCGCTCATAGCCCTGTTGCACTCGCTGATTAGAAACAATCACCGAGGGTAAGCAACGATGGCGCGGTTAGAACCTGGATGGGTGACCGCTGGTGGCATGTTACCATGAGCGTTTCCGTGATGCGGAGGTCACGTTAAGCAGTCGGTCCTGGTTGTTATCATATGATAACAGTCGTGAAGCTTAGTTGGTGGCCTTCGGGCGGCTTAAAAACATCCAACGGCAAGATTTACGTAGCCCAACGTATTCTTGCCAGTCTCCAGCACGCACTTGGCGAGCGTGAGAACGTATGGCTTTACCCCTCTCCTGGGAGGAGACGTGAGCCCAGCAGTGGGACATTATGGGTTGTTGATGATTAGGGACTAGCTGTTGCTCGCAGCTTCATTCGTATTTCTTGGTATTTCTATACATTTTATATCCTATGATACTCATAAATGTTGTGGCTTTTTATTGATAACACAAATTTAAAATTGGTTGAGTAGATTCAAAGACTCTACCCCCTAATTTAGTTTTTAAATTATATAATAATATACTTAACTTGTATTTGCTTTTACTATAAATACCTGCTGAAAACAAATATTTTGAACCACCAATTTTACATCATTTTAGAATTTATTTATAAAAACGGTTTTCCGCTTTCTCCACGTATAAACACACACTCAGTTTGGTTATTTTTTAAATCTACACGAATAAGAAAACCATGACGAAACTCACCGGCGAAGTAAGTAAAAAAAGTGAAAACTAACCCAGTCCAAGTCTCGAGTGTTCACTTAACTCGAGGAAAAGTCGGGGTAGCTACCACTGGCTTCACCAACTTTTCAATTGAATTCACAAGTTAGAAAATTCTCAGCAAACAAACACGATTACTGGTTTTTAGTCCGTCTTTGTTTCTCAATACCTTTTAATCGGGTTCAAGTCCAGTAATCTTATGATTCTNTCGTGAAGCTTAGTTGGTGGCCTTCGGGCGGCTTAAAAACATCCAACGGCAAGATTTACGTAGCCCAACGTATTCTTGCCAGTCTCCAGCACGCACTTGGCGAGCGTGAGAACGTATGGCTTTACCCCTCTCCTGGGAGGAGACGTGAGCCCAGCAGTGGGACATTATGGGTTGTTGATGATTAGGGACTAGCTGTTGCTCGCAGCTTCATTCGTATTTCTTGGTATTTCTATACATTTTATATCCTATGATACTCATAAATGTTGTGGCTTTTTATTGATAACACAAATTTAAAATTGGTTGAGTAGATTCAAAGACTCTACCCCCTAATTTAGTTTTTAAATTATATAATAATATACTTAACTTGTATTTGCTTTTACTATAAATACCTGCTGAAAACAAATATTTTGAACCACCAATTTTACATCATTTTAGAATTTATTTATAAAAACGGTTTTCCGCTTTCTCCACGTATAAACACACACTCAGTTTGGTTATTTTTTAAATCTACACGAATAAGAAAACCATGACGAAACTCACCGGCGAAGTAAGTAAAAAAAGTGAAAACTAACCCAGTCCAAGTCTCGAGTGTTCACTTAACTCGAGGAAAAGTCGGGGTAGCTACCACTGGCTTCACCAACTTTTCAATTGAATTCACAAGTTAGAAAATTCTCAGCAAACAAACACGATTACTGGTTTTTAGTCCGTCTTTGTTTCTCAATACCTTTTAATCGGGTTCAAGTCCAGTAATCTTATGATTCTACCCTATGTTGTTGAAAGATTTAGCTTTTGTAAAAAAATAGCACCTGGATGACCGAACTATGCTTGTTTTCTTTTTGATATTTTTCTCAAAATCGTCCCCGAAACCCTATTCAACAACATAAGAATTATTGCAAAATATCTAATCATCAAAAAAAAACATGTAAAATATTTATTATAAATATTAATGAAATCAAATTGAATCGATCAGAAGATGACTTCAAGACGTCGACGCAATATCAATTGGTGCTATACGAGGTAAAGTCTGTCCAAATACCTATAACGTTTAAAATTTACTTACTTGTTGCTTAGGTGGAAGTATTATAACAATCATTGTTCATATCCATACTAATATTATAAAGTAACTCAGTCTGTCCGTTATACTTCCACTGCCAAGCCGCTGCACCGATTTTATTATGAAATTTGGAGATGCTTTGATTGAGAACGGACATAGATTCTACAGCGAAAACCCACATATACGGCATAACAACATATAAAAACTATTTAACTATAACTTACTTTATATATTTATTACGTCGGTCGCTGTTTGTACATATATTTAAGAAAATGCCAAAACCATTCGGCTTGTGTGCACATTAGTGCAAGCTAATCTCAGAAAGAGCCTAACCGATTTTAATGTGGTTTTCAGTAATGTGTTGAAGTTTGCTCCACTTAACCTTTTGTGTTAGTTTCATTTCAATCGGTTTCTTAATAAATAAGAAATATCAGTTTGGACGCAGGCAAAAGCTTGTAGTTGATATATTCAATACGACGAACACTAAAACTACTACAGAAGTGTCAATAATATTCGTATATTCACAGTATTTTTGTATACCACACTAGTCCAAGATGTTTTTCCGTACGTGTCTATATATTAATTTTTTTCTCGAATCTATTTGAGACAGTTTGAATGTCAAAAGATATTTTCAGTTAACATCGTTGGCCAATGTTCTGAAAAAAACATCTTTTCTCGTCTTTTTTCTTCAAAGCGTCCGCAACGCCAACAAATTCAGATAATTCTCTACGTATACAAGTTTATTATGGACAAAAGAAAGAGCCTCACAATTATCATTTAACTTCGTATTACGTTTACGACAATTTATATTAAACTAGATTTTGTTTGAGAATTCGTTATGGTTAATGCGAATTTATTTTTTGGGTGCTGTACTTCTTTCCGCATGAAAGAAACTCTGTTCTGTTTTGTACACTCCCCATAAAAAAAGATGTACCGTTTTATGTTGCAGGGGCAAACAAGTATACAGGCTACAAGGGGTAGGGGGAAGTTTTCGGTCTCCGGTAATGTTACTTACTCGGTTTAAAACAAGTAAATAAAAAAAACAAATCAAATAGGTTTTATTTCAAGCTGTTTCAAGTTGTCGAAATGTTACATTGATGCTTCTAGTTGTTGGGTTGCAAAATCATTCACAAACACAAGAAGATCCAAGATTTTTTTTGATACTTTTGCTAAATCATCAAAAGTATATCAGAATAACGTTTTCCTTCTCTATATGTAAAATATCTAAGAAGAAAAATAATAAGCATAGACATACAATAGCTATATGGGTGGTTAAACCATTATATTGAAGGTTGGCATTTGACAGTGGCCATCATTCGTAACATTCGGAAGAAATCGAGTGGAAACCATCCCTAATACGCTTGTCTATGGATAGATACCAGTTCCATAGACTATTAAAGGGACTTTGAAACAGTTTGACACTTTGTGAGNTACTTGTTGCTTAGGTGGAAGTATTATAACAATCATTGTTCATATCCATACTAATATTATAAAGTAACTCAGTCTGTCCGTTATACTTCCACTGCCAAGCCGCTGCACCGATTTTATTATGAAATTTGGAGATGCTTTGATTGAGAACGGACATAGATTCTACAGCGAAAACCCACATATACGGCATAACAACATATAAAAACTATTTAACTATAACTTACTTTATATATTTATTACGTCGGTCGCTGTTTGTACATATATTTAAGAAAATGCCAAAACCATTCGGCTTGTGTGCACATTAGTGCAAGCTAATCTCAGAAAGAGCCTAACCGATTTTAATGTGGTTTTCAGTAATGTGTTGAAGTTTGCTCCACTTAACCTTTTGTGTTAGTTTCATTTCAATCGGTTTCTTAATAAATAAGAAATATCAGTTTGGACGCAGGCAAAAGCTTGTAGTTGATATATTCAATACGACGAACACTAAAACTACTACAGAAGTGTCAATAATAATCGTATATTCACAGTATTTTTGTATACCACACTAGTCCAAGATGTTTTTCCGTACGTGTCTATATATTAATTTTTTTCTCGAATCTATTTGAGACAGTTTGAATGTCAAAAGATATTTTCAGTTAACATCGTTGGCCAATGTTCTGAAAAAAACATCTTTTCTCGTCTTTTTTCTTCAAAGCGTCCGCAACGCCAACAAATTCAGATAATTCTCTACGTATACAAGTTTATTATGGACAAAAGAAAGAGCCTCACAATTATCATTTAACTTCGTATTACGTTTACGACAATTTATATTAAACTAGATTTTGTTTGAGAATTCGTTATGGTTAATGCGAATTTATCTTTTGGGTGCTGTACTTCTTTCCGCATGAAAGAAACTCTGTTCTGTTTTGTACACTCCCCATAAAAAAAGATGTGCCGTTTTATGTTGCAGGGGCAAACAAGTATACAGGCTACAAGGGGTAGGGGGAAATTTTCGGTATCTGGTAATGTTACTTACTCGGTTAAAAACAAGTAAATAAAAAAAAACAAATCAAATAGGTTTTATTTCAAGCTGTTTCAAGTTGTCGAAATGTTACATTGATGCTTCTAGTTGTTGGGTTGCAAAATCATTCACAAACACAAGAAGATCCAAGATTTTTTTTGATACTTTTGCTAAATCATCAAAAGTATATCAGAATAACGTTTTCCTTCTCTATATGTAAAATATCTAAGAAGAAAAATAATAAGCATAGACATACAATAGCTATATGGGTGGTTAAACCATTATATTGAAGGTTGGCATTTGACAGTGGCCATCATTCGTAACATTCGGAAGAAATCGAGTGGAAACCATCCCTAATACGCTTGTCTATGGATAGATACCAGTTCCATAGACTATTAAAGGGACTTTGAAACAGTTTGACACTTTGTGAGTAGCGTGAATATTATTGGCATTAATATTTTTGCTAACATCAAATATAAAAAAAAACTAGTAAAGTAATTATTTTGGTAATATAAAAAAATGACATATTTGTATTTTGGGAATTCTCGATCAGCCTTCATAGCCAAGACGCAACTGTTTCACATTGATTTTCTTCTACAATCGCCTATGTCTCTATACTCTTCTATTGTTAATTATTATTTAGTTTTGACCAAGTCACTTAGAATTTAATGACGTCATTCTTATACTTTTATAAATTTTCTATTATTGTTTAACTTGGCTTGGTGGCAGGTTTGATACTGATAAAAGCACTCTTTATAGCAAGAGTATAGAATGAAGATGTCAGAAGTCATACTGTACCGACTTTTACGCTGTTACTTATTAGTTTTTTTAAATGATTCAATCGTCAACCTTTTCAAATGTACTTCATATTATAAAATAATAACAAAATGTGTTGTTCAAGCACAATTTATTCCACATTGTAAAACTTGAAGCTTATACGCAAATACAATAGCATATATTTAGTAAATAAAACATTAGAAGATAACTTAAAAAAACCTAGGTCCTCTGAAGTGTAATTTAGCGAATGCCCTTTTTTATGGGGCAAACGAGCAGACCTCCTACCGTACTTCCGAAACACCAGAGGCGTCACAAGTGCGTTGCCGTCCTTTGGGGGAATGTATGGGCCTGCGGTATCCTCACTCGGTGAAAAACAGAGCAAGCGTTGCTTCACAGCGGTTTTCTTTTAGGCTGTGGTATCACTCCGGTCGAGCCGATAAAGCAAGTTAAAACTGAAAGTATACCTTCTAACTCATGTAAACAAAAAACATCAAAAGAGCAATACCAGGCTCGTAGGAATGCGAGCTTCTTTCTAATTCAAGAGCGCTTATATAAAGGTATGTTTATGCAGTAAGCCATGTTTTTCGCTCCCCGAGATAGCTCTCAGGAGAAACATTCGCTACGAGCTCGTTAAACTACTACCAATTTATTAAATGCGATATATAGCTTGTACTGTCCTCTCCGACTTCTAGATTTAACACCACAATTTATTTTTTTTATACATATGTTATAATGGTCCATTTTTTTATAGGAATGTGTCATTAAGCAGTTTAATTCTCTAGCTAAAATTTTGCAGTGAAGCGTGTGTGAGGGCCAACAATGATAGATCAATTATTTTCAAATAGTCGTAAATAGATTTAAATGCAGTTCACATTAACTGTTGATTAGTATTTATTTTCAGAATTTTTTTAATTTAAAGGTTTTATTTTATCACTGAGGGGTAGAAGTAGTACGTCTTTGCCACTGCACAAGTTGCGATATGTATTTCTAAGTTGTTTTTTGTTTTGTCTTCAATACAATATGAGATTACAAATATATATATACACATATACGTTTACATGTTTATCTGCGTTATAGGGACTTATTGTATATTTATAAAGCGATGTGTAACATGACGTGTGAGAATATTGAGAAAACATTTAAAATGGGGTGCTTCTTTAAATTTCCAATCCAGATTATTAAATGTTTCCTCAGTGAGTTACAAGAGAAGATAATTAAAGCCAATCAATTTTTAATGCTTGAAAAGCTATTTCCGTAAATGAAAAAAACCCCTATTTGTATCTGTAGATGGATTGATGTACTAAAATACATTTTCATGAAATGAACTAGAAAACTTGAAGGGATAACAGTATTCAAAACATTAAATGTCCAACCATTCAACTTAAACCTTAAGTCGATGATATTTAAACATAAACAGCTATTCAACCGAGTTGGATTACGATTGTAATTAATCGAGAATGTTCCTTCACGACAAGAAGCCCCCCGAGCTTGCCACCCCAACGCCCCCCTCACTTGCCAGAAGAGCTTTATTTTTACAAGGCAACAGACCTCCATTTCATTAGAAAGCAACAAAGGATTTCAGTGAGAATGGTTACTCGTATTAAATGGTCAATTGCGCTGGATTTTTTATAGTTTTCTTTTACAGTTTTCTGTTGCGTTAAAAGGTACGTTTTTGCTTTTGATGATTTTATTTTATTTCTTTTGAAATGTTTGTTGGATGTTATTAAAGACATTACTATGGTATAATTTTATGTAGCCGAATTATCGACTGTATTTCGTTCGTCATAGTCAAAGTAAGCAATACATAACAAGATTACGATAACTTTTGTGGTTTTTAAAGCAGTTTTTAGTTACTAATATTCTGTAGATAAATATTGATTTGAAAATATTTTTGTTAGTGACTTTAAATTCTTAAAACCAATATTTAAACACACAATTCTCGTATACATGTATATACTCTGAATCTCTGAAACTCTATCGATTGCCATGACATTTTTTGTATGCGGGGGGTTTCGGGGGCGATAAATTGGTCTAGCTATGATTTATTTTAAGAAAAGTTACCAAAATAAAAATACCGAACATAGCTTGATCATCCAAATACTTTTAATATATTTATAAAAAATATTTATTGAACTTAAGACATATTAACATTTACAATGTCTGAAAAGAAATAAGAAGTCAAACAGTAGATCTATGCTCTAATTCGGAAATTAAACGTATCTTTTGATTTAGCACAACGAAATCGTGATTTATAATATGTTTATCTGCAAAATGTGAAACAGAAGTTTGCAGCTCCATAAAGATTCACACCAGTAAATAAACAAATAGTTTTTGTAACATCGAAAACCGAAATTGGCAGCCATAAACGATTAAACTTAACTACATTCGGTAATATTTGAATATTGCCGAGTGTCGATACCAAACGACAATAGTCATCTCGCCAAAAAACTAATTCCGCAAAATTGTCGTTAGAATAATCTTGTTGTAAGCTGGTTGAATAGTGTGAAAGCATTTTTATGGTTCGTTTTTGCATGAAATTTAATTACTGATTACGTTTGAATGTGTGGGGGAACCGATTGTCACACCGTTACTGAATCGTATTATTAATACGTGAAGCAAAAACTTTGTACCATCGTTTACGAAAACAATGCTAACGGATGAGTATAACATTTCGGAATTGTTAAAGTGGAAGAGCGTAGAAAGCTAAAAAAGTAAAAAAATAAAATAAATTGTGGTCGAATTGCCGCCGCCGGTGGTTCTATTTCTGCCTTGAACTTGAATTTCAGAAATCGTAATAACATTACTATAAGCAGCTTTTAGAGGTTAAGGTTATCTTCTCTAATGTTCTGTATCTCCCGGATTGTGAATATATCTACGTCGACAGTAGGTCTCTATAGTCTACTGCTAGACGTCGGCCTATTTTCAGAAAGTCTCGTGCTTGACTCTCACATTATTGCCGAAAATATATATTTTAAAATAAAATAAAAATAAACAAACAACACTCAATATAATATATCATCTTCCTAGCCTTTATTATTCCCAAGATTTATCGGGTCGACTTCTAGTTCAACCGGTTTGACATATAAATATCTGTTTTTCCACTGAGCTACTGGCATTGGACCTGCGCAACCCTGAAGGTGAACTGAATTCGAAGGTTGAACTACTTATCAGTATATTCGAGAGCACTGGCTTCTCAATAACGATTGTCGTATATTTTCACTTACACCGCTACCGACGGCTTAATGTGCTCTCCGACGCACGGGCGAGAAACACCACTATATTTCATATTCCGGGCTGCTGTTAAAAGTTTCTTCTAAGAAAAACCCAACAGCAGTCCGACCCAGGAATCGAACCCGAACCTCTTAATTTGCAGCCGCTTGTGCTAACCGCTAGACAAACGAGGCACAAACTGAATATAATTATAAAGGAAAATTGCAAAACTACCCTTAAAGTAACTTCAAACTCTACATTATTGAACTATTTTACGAACCTTGTTACGTTTCAAATACTTTAGTTACATTTTGGGTTACGTCTGACAATGTGACGCTTTAATCGCTATTGTCCATGGGCATTGGTAAGCACTTATCAACAAAAGTGCCATCTGCTTATTTGATGACATAAAGCAACACGGTATGAGCACTTACACGAAGGCTTTCACTTCTGTCAAAGTATAAGCCTAAATGGGTCTCCTAATTTTTCACTTATGATACAGACTAGGTTTATATGCGTGTGAAATAGGCCTGATGTGTTTTAATTGTTACGTGTGAGCTCATAGTGACAGGTAATTTTTATTGTATGTAAGTGTAAAAGTGTATGTATGAAAATTTCCCTCGCAAAAAATGACAGCCAGTTTTGTATTGCAAAGAGATGCTATGGCTATTCCCATACGGTCCCCTGGCTTATGTTGATCTACGTTTGATGATAAATAAACAATTCAATTGCCACTTTTAATTAAGCTAACAGTTCTGTACTTGCTCTAAAACTAGTTGCAAGTTCGCATATAAAACATAAAATCAATTGCATATGGAACCTCCTTTACGATGTTAGACCACTACAATAGATCTACACGTCCCGATACAAGGAGGATCGTTACAGCTCACCGCGTTAATTCCGTCGCAGCTCGAAAAAGCCATGAGCAGAGACGATGCACGCTTGTTTCTGCTTGTACTTCTGATGGGAATTTATGAATATTGTACTGTAGTGAGCCGCATTTCGTAAATGGAAAATTGCAAGATGTTTACTTAATTACATTAAATAGAGGGTTTAGTCGAGATGATGTGAGCAAAACTAACACTAGGTTTTCAGTTACATCAATTCAGGTAGTCGATACAATGAAAAATAACATCCAAATGGTTAGTTTTAATTTTCGACCCTGGTTTCTTAGACTAGATATGTGACAAAGTCGAAGTCGATTTCTTTGAGTTACCGCAGTCTTAAGTTCCATTCAGGACTTTGTACTAAATATTTACTTTACATTTGTTACTTGAAGTTATTACAGTATTATTTTCTAACAGAGAGTCAGTGTGATATGCTGTTAAATAAAAGGAAAATAATACTGTTCAACATCTTTTTAAAATTTATACGTATTAGTTCCTTTTGTTATTTCAAATTAACGGCTTTTCACTAAACGCATATGAAAGTATATGCAGTAAAATTATTTTAAAATCTCTTTGTTCCGGCTAATCTCTGGAACGAGTGGCTCGATTTTAAAGAGAATTCTGAATTGACGGAGCTTCGTCTCGAGGCGTTACTTGTTGTTTTAAAGGTACAACATCGACCACGGGTAACAACGCGGAGTTCAGCTAGTGTTCGATATAAAAGGTTATTCTGACTAAAGACTAGTGTGAAATGGAGCGGTTAAATGACATCATTTATATGAGTTATTAGTTTTTATGCGGAGAGTTATGAGTGTAATTAGTTACGGGCTGAGGCAGAACGATAAATATAGATAATCATTTTAGCCGTAGGTACCTGAGTAGTTTTTTGTACTGATTCGTATTCTGACGTACACATTTGGCCTAGTGGTTTAAGCGGTCGCCACGCCGCTTTCACTTAAGCGAAGTATTGTGGGTTCATCACATAGGACAGCACTTCATGTGAACCACAAATTGTTGTATTGAGTCTGGGTATTCTTTATGTCCGTTTCATGTATGTATGTATAGGCCCCTGTGATTCAGTATGTATATTAGTAATGTGCTAGTTATTTTTTATAGAATATATACATATATGAGGCGACAGAGAAGAGTCATGACAAACAATATCTCCGGAACCATATCTAAAAAGCATTAAGTTACGACATTATATCCCAAAAAATATGAGCATATAAGCCAAGCGTAAATTGGGTTTGAAAGTACCAGCCTTATTTTTGTATATATTTTTTAATCTTGCTTAAGTTCTGATGAGGCGAATTGATAGACAGAATATAGTCAAACTATTCATAAGGGATACTTGATAGAATTTCGTCTATACACACTATCCACTTGCGTGATGTTCAACTTTGAAGCGCATTTTATTATTCAAATAGGGCGCGCTACTCCCTCTAAAAGCTAAACGGCTGGCTCGAAAAATCTGAAAAAAAATCACGATGGTAGTCCTCATGTGTTTTAAAGGAAACCTATAAAGGCTTTGATAATTTCGTTAGTTCAGGAGTTATAGAAGCATAACTTGTAAAATTCCTTTACTTGGAAAACATACAAACTTGGAAAACGTACACAATTAACGAAATAATAAGTAAATATTATTCATAGTAATAAATACCGACCCCACCTTCTAAATCTACGTGTAATTCTGGTTGACTGCCAAACCTATTCTATGCGTGTCCTGACTCGGCCTGTTGTTGAGTGAGAAAGGTTGAGAAGTGTGAAACAGCGCTTGCACTGTGTTTCACCGAGTGAGTGAGGATACCGAAGGACCGTACCCAACCCTTTCTCCGTCCCTCTCCCCATCCCTCAAAGGTCGGCAACATACTTCCGACGCCCCTGGTGTTGCGGATATCTAAGGGCGGCGGTAATAATCAATGACAGCTCGTTTGCCCCATAAAAAAAGTCTACCAAGAGCCATTTTTCGATTGTGATTAGTAATTAAAATTATCAATTCATGTGGTAAAAGGTCACATTTTCCTCTATAATTTTCTTTTTATGGCATAGTGGGCAAACGAGTGTACGGATTCCCTGATGGAAAGCGATTAATACCACCCAAAGACACACACTACACTATAGAGGCGTAACAAGTGCTTTGCCGGCCTCTTAAGAAGGAGCATTTTAAGTTTGTTTACGCTTCGAAAACTCGAAAAATTCGNAACGTACAAAATAAACGAAATAATAAGTAAATATTATTCTTAGTAATAAATACCGACCCCACCTTCTAAATCTACGTGTAATTCTGGTTGACTGCCAAACCTATTCTATGCGTGTCCTGACTCGGCCTGTTGTTGAGTGAGAAGGGTTGAAAAGTGTGAAACAGCGCTTGCACTGTGTTTCACCGAGTGAGTGAGGATACCGAAGGACCATACCCAACCCTTTCTCCGTCCCTCTCCCCATCCCTCAAAGGTCGGCAACATACTTCTGACGCCCCTGGTATTGCGTATATCTAAGGGCGGCGGTAATAATCAATGACAGCTCGTTTGCCCCATAAAAAAAGTCTACCAAGAGCCACTTTTCGATTATGAAGTAATTAAAATTATCAATTCATGTGGTAAAAGGTCACATTTGCCTCTATAATTAAAAGGAACCATAAAAAGGATTTTATGGCATAGTGGGCAAACGAGCGTACGGATTCCCTGATGGAAAGCGATTAACACCACCCAAAGACATACACTACACTATAGAGGCGTAACAAGTGCCTTGCCGGCCTCTTAAGAAGGAGCATTTTAAGTTTGTTTACGCTTCGAAAACTCGAAAAATTCTACACCTATTACGCTCAAATTACGACACGACCGAAAATACGCTTTAGAGATGGATTTTACATAATTTTTTAACAACAATGTGCCACAGCGTGGATACAGTCATAATGTATAGTAATACGCTATGATTCATAAACAGAGCGATTAACTCACGTTCTTATACCATATTAATGGTTGCTCATTACGACTTAATACCAAAGGGAAGCAGTTAGGTATCGGATTATACGAACCCCTCGCCATTGATGTGGTTTATGGGAAAAGTTATTACAAGGATCATAGAGAAGAACTTGCACATGTAGAGAATTATAAAACTTGTTATTTCTTATATCTTTTGTGTGTCTTTTCCGTTTTCCTTTAATGCAGATTTCTGTTAACACTCTACGAGAATAATAAAAATAATAAAAACAAAAAAATATAGTAATTTGTTATTAACATTGAAGCGCTCCAAGCATTGAGGCGCTCTTAGCCCAGTTGCAGAGGCGCTCAAAGCCCGGTTGCACTCGGTGATTAGAAACAATCAGCGAGGGCAAGCAACGACGGCGCGGTTAGTACCTAGATGGATGACCGCTGGTGGCATGTTACCATGAGCGTCTCCGTGCTTTGGAGGTCACGTTAAGCAGTCGGTCCCGGTTGTTATCATACGATAACAGTCGTGAAGCTTAGTTGGAGGCCTTCGGGCGGCTTAAAAACATCCAACGGCAAGATACGTAGCCACAACGTATTCTTGCTAGTCCCCAACCCGGACTTGGCCAGCGTGGGGACGTATAGCCTTAACCCTCTCCTGAGAGGAGACCCGAGCCCAGCAATGGGACTTTATGGGTTGTTGATGTTATTAACATCGAGTCTCGCTATAAGCTTTTCTTGACTTGATTAATTTTATAACTTTAATTTTATGGCATAAAAATTACTTTGTTATTTTCACAGGTTCGCTTCGGTGCAACTATCAACATGTTTGAAATAATATAAAATATTTCGGTAGGTTGTATCGGGTTTCAAAAAGCTTTTCGTATGATATATTTTGAAGTAAATATTTCGCACATCATTGAGTAATGTGAGTTTGGAAATTCCACTATCTGAAATCTCACCCCTAAAACATAAGCCAAGCCTCCCACTTAAACACAAATAGTACTCGTCTAAGCCTGTCGAGTATCTCGCTCAGGCACTGAACCTATGGCAGTCGGGCACGTACGGCCACCAAACTTAGTAACGACCACTTCGCACGGAAATACCTTTGAAAATGTCGATTGGAGATATTTCAAATTCCGAATGTTTGCTCGCATGACTGCCGGCGCATGTGCTTGAATTTGCAACTACTATTTCTGGCTCCAACTGTATATGGTGAAAGTGGATAGGATGTTTCAAATATGGATCTTTTGATGACCTATTCGAAGAGACAAACACAAAAATGTCTGTTGAATATTCACAGACAATTTTTTGCTTAGTTTTCAACGTAAAAAAAATACTGCTTAATGAAAATAGTATTAAAGGGTTGATTTTAATGTTGTATTTTCATTACAAAGGTATCTGACCTTTGTCTAAAACCTCATTACCGCTAATGAATTTTCGCAACGCAACATCGAGCCATGTATCGGCCACGTGATCCAGCCACATTAACATAATACGCGGTGATACCAGGATTCCAATGAATACATAATAGATAATGAATGGTTCGCGTTATAGCCTACTAATGTACGACGGGTTTAAATACAATCCGGTTATTTATATAAACTCATTACAGCACTAGTTTAAATCATTATTTTTGTCTAATTTACAGTAAGTCACATTATCATTTTGCTTCTGACTTCACTATTAACGGGACTGCATTCAAGGTATTTAAAAATAAAACTTAATACCCAGGTAAACAAACAGTTATCAGTTGTTTTAACTGATAACTGTTTGTTTACCTGGTTATGTTAATTATTCTGTGGTATTTCTTCAAATATTAGCTTCCATAGGTTATGTGAACGTTAGTTACCGTTTTTGAGATTGAAGACAACTGGATGCTTACCTGTAACAAATTATCAGTATGTTAGAATTGTATTGCATTATCATTAATTTAACTCTTTATAAGTAAAAAAAATACATATTATTAATTTTATAAAAACCAATGTTCATGTACTACACGTATATTTATGCAGGGTAGCTATCGTGGCAGTCCACGAAAGTCACAAAGCTCTTCATAAAAGATCACTCCTTTCGAAGAAGAAAGATCAATCTATAATGTATATCAAGACCTACAGAGTGTTGATGGCTTAATCATAGCGTTATGTAAACATGACCACTTTCGCCGACGTTAACCGAATGGGAGACACCATTTTATCTGAAAAACCACGACTACATTTCGATGGAGTGTTTTCTGCAATTTCTGTAAACCCTACACTAGAAAGGACCCGAACCATGCGATTTTAGTTAGTCCCCATACCGATGAAACTCCTTAACAAGATCTTTGAAGTTGTGAGCTTCCTGGTTATATATGAACCCCTAAACTCGAAAGTTCAATGTAAAATATCACTATTATTACAACTATACAAACAAAGATGGCGACTATCACAGACCACAGTAACACAAGCGTTACGCAAGGGACGGATAAAGGTCACAGTTAAAATAGATGGGCCCCAAATGATCAAAGACAATGTGTAAAATAAGACACAACGGGTCAACGGATAATTAATGGACCCATTGATTGTTTACGCTTGTGTAGGGTTTGTGACATTTCAAATCTATCAAGGTGTTTATTGCCATTTTGACTTCAACTGTCAATTTAACTTTATACTAGAGCCACACTTCTTTTCCTACATGAAAAACAGAGAATATCAAAAATATATTCATAAAAAAGTTTCTAATAAAGGTCAACAAAGAAAGCTTTTATCAAACTCTTAATAGTAGAATAAGAAAGCGAAATCAACGAAGAGTTGGAAATATATTTATTGAATTATCATTGACGAACAATTTGTTACCAAGTGACCGAATAATCTTTGAGAGCTATTCGCTGCAGACAATCAAATTACTGAATACCGAAGTATTAAACATTTCTAGCACAAAAAAGATTTCGAGAAAATTGCGGAATTGAGTGATTTATCTAAATGGCAATCAAAAAAAAAAAAATTAAATTTCCCTACAGCAGAAGTAATTCTTTTGACAGCAGTGTGAAGGAGCTCCTAAATTAAAAACCAAAATGTTGAACTCAACAAAATGTTAATGTATTAAATCTTGTAGAAAGCAGTGAATTCTTTGAACAATGTTGATGTTATGTGGCGAGTATAAATATACTACCCAATAAATTGATATCTGCTTAATTTAGAAAGCTGAAAATAAGATATCGTCGGAAATTTTATAGTCCCTTCATTTCGTGACTAAGATTTTATAAGCTCTAAAGGTTACTCGACTTAATGAAAGAACCAATTAATTATAGAGATCATTATTCAAACTCTGAATATCCAATTTATTGTGCAATTTTACTTATAAATGATGATGAAAATTCCTTGAAACTATGATAAATAATAGTGAAATCACTTTTCGGTTTTACTGAAAGTAATTTATCAGAGATACTTGATGTGCTTTGATGCAAAACCCAGCAGACTGGTCGGCGCCGCCGTAGTGTTGGTAACTTTTAAATTATAAGCAAGACAAAGACACACTGAAATTTTAGCAAACAATGCAAGCAAGACAATGGAGGAAGATTACTTTCGTTGTTGGCGGAATAAAAACGAGTCGTCAAAGAACGGGTCACTTTCAAACCTGTTATGGGAATATAGCCTTTAATTGTTACATTTATGTTTGAGTAATAATATATAATACTAGCAGCCCGTTCCGGCTTCGCACGGGTAGTAAGTTTAGAGTACTTGACCGAGGCACGAAGTTTTTATGCGGATCCCTGACTTTTTTGCAAATGTAATATAGTCTATGTTACTCGGGGATGATTTAACTTTATAAAAGTAAAATCGGTTTAGTTGTTACGGAGCTTATTTAATGCAAACAATACCAGCAAATACAATTTATAATATTGCTAAAAAAGTATAGATAATAAAAAAAAATGGATCAAAAATTAAATCCCTCCACGAGGTTTCTTTACAGGAGAAAAAGTTTTTCATCACCTAATTAGTGAAGTAAAAACATTTTTAGTAAATGACCTTACTGATATCACGTATTTGCGACAGTTTATGAACTTCACCTTAAAGTTACTAGTTACTAAAATATTTTTAATAATTGTAAACATGCATTTTTTTTTGTATAGATTCTATTGATCTCCAAAATCACTATGTGCATGTGTGTGCGTGTGTGTGTGTGTGTGTGTGTGTGTGTGTGTGCGTGCGTGTGCGTGTCTAAGCGTGTGTGAATAACTATAGTATTATTATATGTACTAGGTGAGATTACATTAAAAGAATCATTCTACTTTGTGTTGCAATCGCTTGTTTGTTTTCGTTTAAATTCTAATTTCTTGGACAGTCCCGGCATCGTTTGTTTATCTTCTTCCTAGCTTGCAATGAATGTAAATGATTTTAAAAGTGTTCCATCACTGGTGGCCTAGCCGGTCAAAGATGTGTAAACTTTTTTTAAATACATGGCGGGTTTATAATTATTAAGTACTTACAAGACTAAATTTTGAAGCAATAAATATTATAAACCGAGACCTACACACCGAAAACACATCAAAGTGATCTAAGCGGCATTTCATTCTAAACACTTGACATAATACCGTGACAAGAGACAATTAATAAAAAAAAACCATCTTACGTTACCGCACGGTGTGACAGGCTGACCGGCTGTACTTCAGGCGACTGTACATTAATTAAGATGAACCAGACGAGCAACTAAATTTATTCAAACAAATTACTTTCAACAAATAAAATGTAAACGATTATTCAAATGGGAAAGTTGAAGGAATATTTGATTTACTGGACCGTGTCTAAACAGTTTCAGAGATAGACGATAAGAAAATATTTAATCTCAAGACGCTTGAGATTTACGACTGACGGATAATATGTTAGGTATTCTTGGGCATTTAACGTTAGTCACACAGCGTATAGTAGAGTGTTTAAAAGCTCCTTTATAGACTTTCCATTGGTCTAGCGGTTGAAGCATGCGACTGCCTATTAAGGAGGTCTTGGGTTCGGATCCCAGATCGCGTCAAAACTGTTATCAAGTTTTCTGATTGTAGAAAAACTTTATGACAGCTCGGAATTTGGAGGTTATGTCTGAACCCCTGTGCGTCAAAGAGTACGTGAACTTGTAGGTTCTGCGCCTGATCTCTTTCCGGTCGTGTCAGTTAACCGCCCCATCGGATTATGAGAGAGAGGGAACAGAGAGTGCACCTGTGTTTGCGCACACACTTGTGCACCAAAATATCTTCTGCGTAGTTGGCTGCTCTGGCCGCCGTGGCCGTAATCGGCTAAGACGTCATATATTTAAAAAATAGAAACCTATGCCCTTTTACAAGAATCAAAGGTATAATAAACCCTTATAAATTTCATCAAAATGGTTCAGTTGAATAGCTGTAAAAGCGCAACATACAGACAGAGAGACGGGGTTACTTTCGCATTCATAATATTAGTATGTATATAGATTGTATAATGTTTATGTGTAATATAAATTAACGTTCAATTTGTTTTAAATCCTTATATAAGAAGGAAGATCACGTTGATTATGTAATCATAACTAAGCGCCAGAAGAGGTCAGGAAGTCTTAATGAAAGCTGTTCCTGGTTCCCCTTTCTTTGAGATGTAGTATGATAGACTTTGTACTTTTAATCGTTTCGATTAAAACATACAGTTTTAACTAAAATACCAGTGGGATGATAGCACTCAGTACAGAATATAGCATTTTCACGTCAGTAGTTTTGTAACTATAACTTGTATAGGGCTCAATTCCGCATAAAAAATCCGACCGTTATATAAATTATTTATGCCCATTGTTAAATATTTTATCATTTAACTTTCTTATTATTATGAACGAGTATCACTAACAAAACGTACCGCAAGAAGCCACGCATAGAATCGATCGATATGTCTTTTAATGTCTTTTTTTTTTGTATATTGAGTAGGTACGAGAATAAATCGTTTTTTTGTTATTTAAAAACTGACAAACAAATAAATATATCGGATATCTATGCTAGATGGCGTTGTGTGTTCACAACGTAAACTAGTCCCAAACTAAGCAGAGCTTATATAATGAGAACTAGACAACTAATTTAGTATAGTTGTTAATGTAGTATAGTGTTATATATGCAATACTTAATATACTATTTTTAAAATAATACATATTATACATAAACAATACCCAAACTCTGAAACAAATATTTGCAGATCATACAAACATTTGGTCCGACCTGGGCATCGAACCCAAGACCTCAAAAACAACAGTTGCATACGCTACCACTGCGCCATTGCGACATTCATCAACAGGATGATTACCCTTTTTTTTTTCTTTACGTGGTGGAATGCCTTTACGCACTTCGCTCCCCCCCTGTGGGCACAGGGGGTTCGCTTTGTGTGGGACTCCTGACTGACTCGCCAGACTACCCACTAAACCACCACGGTGTGCCACTCTGCGCCTGAGACGGGAGAGATCCGGGAACCGCTTTCTTACGCCATCCGGACCCCTCCCAGAACAGGATGATTACCCTGCCTGATGGAAATCATGAGAAGAGAGAATTCAAAAGTGGTGGTCACGTCACACTCCATGCAGCCTCATAGTACCTATATAGTATATTTTTTTAAATTTTACGGCAAATTTGCCCGGTCTATAAGTAATCTATCCTTTTTTATGTGTTAACTGCCAGAATGGCTGCCCTGCCTGATGGAAAGCATAAGCAGAATCCAAGAGTGGTGGTCACCATCCTCAATGCGAATAAGGACAATGTAGCTGGGTGACCCACACTATGACGTCCTGGTAAGAAGACTTTTCACGCCCCGCTTAGAGTCGGGATCATAGTGGGAAGGAAACACACTCGGCACATGAAGGAAGAACCGAAGCAATGAATACCAGAACGTTTTCATGCTAGCTCTTAGCTTTATCAAGTAATCGATTATAGCGGTATTCACCAATTACCTTGAAAATAAGGTTATTACTAAATCGTTACTTTCTACTAAGTGGAGGGCGAGTTCTGGTTAAGTACTGAAAAACGCGCTAAGTAGCCCAACAGATAGTTGAAAGTCGAGTTTCACTTCAGAAGTCCCAAGTATAATAAGCAGAACTATTTTTTAAAATCTGATTTTAGTTTATTTATTCGTGTGTTAAGATATTACGTATTAAATACTTATAACTATGACAGTTTGCAAAGATGTTGCCATATATGAAAAAGAATATGGTGTCTCTTTCATAGAGAAAAAAAACTTCTGTTTGAGTTGAAGTGAAAAGAACAAAATGAAAAAAATATTTACTAAACAACAAGGCAACAACATTAAAGGGGAAAAAATATACGAACAAAAAGCTATATAAGGTATCAAAAGTACAGTGACTCATAATTCTAAAAAAAGAGAGAGAAAAAAAAGAAAATTATTTATTCTGACATACACAGGACAATATATGGTTTTAAGCTTGCGTAAAATAGAAAGTAATGAGGCATTATTTTGCCCTGTGCGCTGCCAGAAAAGGCTCCTAGCTCAGCATACTGCTGTAGCCAGTGTGACTACAGCGCTGGTATTACAATAGGACATTAATGTAAATAAAATAAAAATAAAAGTCCAATTGTTCTGTCCGATCAAAAAGCATTATTGATAACTTGACGATGTTTCAGACTCATGGGATACTTATTTTCTATCTATCTACTACCTTTAGTAATTATAAAATAATATCTTAGTTATTTTCAAGTCTAATCTAGTTAAAAAAAGTAATAATTAAAGGTAGCTTAAAACTTGATTTTAGTCTATGCAAAAATGTTAAATTATTATTATTAACAATGCAGGTAAGGTACTGGATAAAAACTAATTACCATTAAAGAGATAAAAATATTTTAAAAGCTGGCAGCACTGCAGTCATAGAGAATTCTTAATGCACCTAATAGGGTTGCTGCCTTGTGTTTCTCATAGGCGTGCGGTGTTCAAACAGAAACATTTCTTTTGTTCTTTAATTATATGACACAAAATGTAGTGAATACAGTTTTAAGTATGGATGTCGACGGACAAAAGAGTAGAGGACGATATGATAAAAAGATAGATGGACGGCGTGAAAGAGGATATGGCCAGGAAGGGAGTAATCAGTGAACTGACAGGTGATAGAGGGGAATGAAAGAAGATACTCTTTGTACCCAAATAAAGCAAGGTGTAAGATAGGAGATGTTGATAAATTGTATGACTAATTAAATTAGTGATATTTAGTTCAAGAAGAAGCTGAGAGTGAAAAAGAAGACAGAGCGATATACTTATATGGCCAAAGTGGCGTAGATATATCTCCTAATATATAAAATCCTCGTGTCGCGGAGTTTGTAATCAAACTCCTCCGAAACGGTTGCCGATTTTTATGAAATTTTGTGTGAATATTGGGTAGGTCTGAGAATCGTCCAACACCTATTTTTCATACCCCTAAATGATAAGGATGTAACTGTAACTTTTTCTTTTTTTTGATAATTTTCTACATATATCGTAAAACAAAGTTTGCTGGTTCAGCTAGTTGTAATATAATTTATTGTATATAGTAAGCTAAAAAAAAAAAAAGTTGCCAGTAATATGATGAACAGATGACTGCATGGACAGCGTAGCAGTACATGCAGTCTTTTCGAAACTATTTACTACATTGAGTATTGTGTATTCGATTCCAAAATAAGACAACACCTTGCGTGATCCACAAATTGTAGTTTTGAGCCCGCATGTCTATAAAGTACCCTGACACACAGAATATCTTCCTGGTTTGGAAAAAAACCTTCAAAAATGGCAAAAGAAAGTGGATACGCGTATATATTTTTAAAATAATTATTATCGTATGCAGCATAAATAATAATAATAATAATAATTTATTGTTTCTCTCACATAGTACAATATTACATTGAAATAATTGCTTTTGTACGTAGCTTACGTCGAGAAATTGATTGTAAGGTAAGGGCTCAATACTTGATAACAAAGGAATATCATTGCTTTATTCCGTAACAGACATACGAAGACTTTGAAATAGTAATAACATATAAATCCAGTTAGTCAATATCCATTTCATATATCAGTCAGGAATACTTGCGTTCGACAGTTTAATTGGTTTCTGCTTTACCTAAACAATATGCTATTGTAACATGATACCTCGTTACAAGTCTCAGCATGCGCCAGGGGGCACACTATCCGTATGCGAATATACGTTACGGGGTTCCAATTCAACACCGTATAGCATATTGTATGATTTTTCGTCGGTTGAAGTCCGACTCACCGCCTCAACTCGCCATGGGGTTTAGAATAACTCATGAGTATTTACCATAGCCATTAAATGTAGTTGGAAAATGGGTGATTGCCTTTTATAAATACAAACTATATCTTACGCCTTGAGAACTTGAATACCTACGAATATTATTAGTGTAAAAAAGAAAATAATTAGAAGTTTTGATGTACGTATTGTGTGGCTGTGTATATATTTTAGTTTTGTATGTGTGTATGTAGTATGTATACAGGTTCGACCCACAAATGAGCCAACACTTTGTGTGATCGTAAAATTGTTGTTCAGAGTCTGGGTTGTTAGAGTTGTTCTATTTAAAAAAAAAAAAATCATTTTTTTTCGATGGCAACCCTAACTGGTTGGAGTAGCACATGTGACGGTTCACACGCGGTGCGCCATTTGCGACAGCCGACTGATTAGCGTGAATTAACTATGGTAATACAAATAGCATTTAATCGAACTGCGTGTTGAACGTGCCGGGACGACTGTCCATTCTACATTCAAGTGTGCAATTACGAATTTAAGGTATAGATAGATATGCTCTATATTAGCACGCTAGTGAGCATGCTTATGAGTATGCTTAAAATGAGCANAAATGAGCTTGCTTCTGAACTGTTTACATTTGCTAGCAAAAGGCATGCTAGCCTGAACAAAAATGCCTCAAGAAAAAATCCCGAAAACTTGCTATTTATTAACCATCATGGACAATCAAGTGGTAATCCGTACCGAACTCAAGAATATCGTGTTATTGTAATTTATTGTGTTTTCTCCCCCACGTGCTATTTTTCATAGCCTAACTCACTTTACTCAACAAATTGAATAAAAACCATTCACAACATATAAAACCGTCCGAATAGTATAAAAATATAAGAGGGAGATTAAAGTAGCAATCATGTTCGTTTAGAGGGGTCAAAGCACGCCCCTACCTGCGCTACAGGTAGCATGCTTGAAAATCGAACGGTTTGTTGACCACGCTCGAAATAAGCATGCTTATTACTAGCAATGTCTTAACACACTTGCTATTAAGTAGCATTCATTCATTAATAGCATGCTTTTGTGCTACTAATGAGCATGCATATATGTAATTTTACTGAATTTTGATGGAAAAGTATTCATAAATGTCATAAAAGGACCTAGGTTTTTCCCACATGTAATACTCCTAAGTTTTTTATTTCTTTCTATTAATAGAAATGAGTTTTGGGGTAAGTATTCTATTTATATATTCTTTATTTTTTTTAATATAAATAAATAAATATTTTAGGACATTTTTTAACACAACGCCATCTAGTCCCAAACTAAGCGGAGCTTGTACTATGGGTACTAGACAACTGATATTAATACATATATACCTTTTTTGTAAATACATACATATTATACATAGAAAACACTCAAACTCCAAAACAAATATTTGCAGATCATACAAACATTTGGCCCGACTCAGGAATGGAACCCGAGAGCTCTAGCATAGCAGTCGCATACGTTACAACTGCGCCACCGAGGCAGTCAATGTATATTATATGGTGTGTCATTTTAGTTAGGGCAAAGGTATTTATTTACACTAATATCATGCAATTTGTTGTTTTATGAAACTAACAAAGCTAATAACCTATACCTATAAACATAGCAAAGAAATAATAGTAAAAAAAAGGTAATAATATATTTTCGACTTCAGAGTCACAACGCCATCTAGTCCCAAACTAAGCAGAACAGTACTATACTATAAATAACAGAAAGCGGCGGGCGGTAAGTGTCTTCAGAACTTTATTATCCATTCAACGGTTTATATTGAAAGTTACCTTAAAAATGTATCAAGTTTTGCTGCACTAGAACAACATTGTGAAAATCAATATTTCTCGGAAAGTACACAATCCAAACAAAAAGCAATAGGCACAAAGCTTTTCAATTATGCATACATACATACATATTTGTAAATAGAATGTCAACAATACAGCGAATTTCCACCGCCTTCAAACACTAATAGCGAGTAGACCCACATTAAATATTCATCAACAAAATGCTCGCTTTAAAAGCCCTACTTGCAAATATTAAAAATAAATTTAAAAAGTTCGAACATCGTAAATCAAAATGGCGATTAAATTATGCAACGCGAGGCGGCGGGTACACGATACAAAAATTACTATTCGAAAATTCGAACTACACCCACGAAATGTGCACGACTGTGTAAGGAATGAGGGCGTGGTTACATTGACGCGGAAAGAAAAAAAAGCGGTTGATTATAAAATTCAATTTCGTATACTTATTGTATACAATATCGTATATATATCTCAGAATACATAATTTCTTTCTTTCTTCTTTCTTATTTAATATTTTTCGCAAAAAATAGTACTAATAAAACAAATTATGTACTACTTTTGTTTTTTTAAAAACTTATATTGAATGTACTAAAGTAAAAAGTACCAAAGCTTAGTAGGGTTGGGTAGGGTAGCTACGAAACTATACCCAATACTACACATATAAAATAAATTCGAACTTAAAAATCACTCTATCACATAGTTTTAATGATTGATTCCAAACTAGGCAGAGCCATCCATAGTTTTAACGATTGATTCCAAACTAGGCAGAGCCGGTTTGGAATCAGACAGCCGTGTAGGTATGCTGTGGTAACCAGACTATCGATAAACATAGTAATATATTTCTAAACACATACATACTCGTACTATAGATAAATTACAACCAGACACAAAACATGTAATTGTGCCCTTTAGACTGGTGTTGCTCCTCGATAGTAATCGATCTCACAACCTTGGGCTTAGCAGTTAGAATCACTAACCACTAGACCAAAAGGTATAGTAACTAAAGAGACTTTTTTTCTCATATATAAGTAAAATCACTGCACTGGTAAATTATTAGAAGAGTTAACCAAAATATCTGAGAAATATATCTTGTTCTTTAATTTAGTAACATGGGAATATTAAATGAACTTGCAACAGGCTTGCCAAGATCTTGAATATATTAACTGGAGACGCACACTGCCAAGTCAGTAAAGCACAGCGAGGTTTTAAACGAATCATAAATTGAGCCATTTTTCAAAATATAAGTACGTTATAATGTGTGTTTATTGGTTTTGAAAATTGATAATTTATTATCAGAAAGAGTGCCATGTTTGTATGTTAAAAGAACCGATGGCAAAACTATCTACATCTTAGTAATGGATAAAATATTGTATTACAAATAGAACAATCGAGTTTAGTTCCAGGATAATTTTGGTGTTATACCTATACTATTGATATAAAACTAGACAGTAGCAACAATTCGTGTTGGAAGAATTAACAAAGACATTAATAATAAATAAATAAATATTTTCGGACATTTTAATACGTAACGCCATCTAGTCCCAAACTAAGCAGATCTTGTACTACTACTTGGGTACTAGATAACTGATATTAATACATATATACGTTTTTTTGTAAATACATACATATTACACATATAAAACACCCAAACTCCGAATATTTGCAGATCATACAAACATTTAATGCGACTCAAGAATCGAACCCGAGACCTCATGCACAGCAATCGCTTACCTACCACTACGCCACCGAGGCAGTTAATTTTTGACATTGGTAGTTAAATTTGACATTTAGACATTGGTAATAATGTTGACATCAGATAATTAACAGGAATTCAGCAAATTCAATTCATTGCCATTCAACATGGCGATAGGTATTTCACATTACATTCAAATAGGCGATGATACGGAGGAATTGTTTGACGCTTGTATGTTAATATTATTGTTTCCTTTTTCGAGGAGATTTGCAAAATGATCTGCGTCCACCATAAGCGCAAGTCTAGCAGAAGCAGGCTTGGGTGAAACGAACGCTGCGGAGCGCGCGGCCTCCCTTTTCGGGGACAATAACGGGAACATCGGGGTTCGCACACAGGAGGGGCTATCTACAAGCCGAAGTCCCGAAGTAATTTCGGGATTCCTTTCTAGGGTGCACCTGGTTCCACGGCTTCTAGTAACCTGAGGCAGCGTGCGGTTTTAGTCGGTTCGAGTCCGACATGCAACCGAGATGGTATCCGAGGGGATTTCCGCATAGAAAAAAAGGTAAATGGAATAATAAATATTTAATGTCTTAGCAAATCAAACACAAAATAGATAGGTAATAAAGTATTTATCACCACACAAACATTATTTGTACGTTAGAATTAAAACCATAACCTCCAGCAATTCATCAGCGAAGATCACTAACCATTCACCAACAGGCAAGTAAGTAAAAATACAAAATAAATATACAATAACAGCACTGTGTACTGAGTCTAACACAATTCGCGTGACATCACTTAATAAATTCATTATTGTTATTAACATAACACACATACCATTTTTGTTTAATAAAATCGCTTGCGTCGTGCCCGTGCATAATCCGAGAAAGCGATCCCTACATCAATTCACAACTGCACTTATTACAGCATGTTCGGGAACATAGTTTTGAGGATTATGCCTGTTCTGTTTATATTGTGTGAAAACATTTACGCCTGTTTTCTACTTCCGTTTAGTGTAGAACAGATTTTAAGAAGTAGAAATCTTATAAGCTTGGTGTTTACTTTTAAGGCGCTTCTTCAGGGTGTTTTGAGATCGTTGTTTGATGTTTCCAGGTCAATTTTGTGATTCCAGGTGCATTAGTACTAAAACAGTGAAACTTTATCACTTGAGTTCTATTTATAAAATTAGTGTAAAATTAGAAATTTCATAATATTTAAATAAAAATTCTCAATGTCAAACATTAGCATATCGGTGACGCGAACTCATAAGATTTTCCCGTACAAAAAATGGTCAACGAAGCCAAAGAAGTTTTGTGACGTCAGCATGTCGATTCCCCCCACCAAAAATTGATTTTTGTTCACCTAAAAAGTGTTCAACGTGCCTTGAGAAGTTTTCACTTCAAACATTTGGTAAAATATCGTGACGTTTGTAAGTTGTAAATAGTAATTTTAAAATAAATAAATAAATATTTTGGACATCTTACACACAACGCCATCTAGTCCCAAGCTAAGCAGAGCTTGTGTTATGGGTACTAGACAACTGATATAAGTACATATATACTTTTTTTTGTAAATACATACATATTATACATAGAAAACACCCAAACTCCGAAACAAATATTTACAGATCTTACAAATATTTGGTCCAACCCGGGAATCGAACCCGAGACCTCAAGCACAGCAGTCGCATACGCTACCACTGCGCTACAGAGGCAGTCTAGTTTAAACGATGAAGGGTCTAATCAACATTCTATTAAAAGTATTTGTGAGCGTTGAATTTAATTCTTTGACACCTCAGACTTAGCATGTTTCAATTGCGATTGGATTTGTAAGGGGTCAGTGAAATTGTAAATCGATAATTGTTAGTCTTAATTTAGTTCGATCATTTACAAATGATAAGTGCACAAAGAGTACGGGATACTTTAAGATTCATACGACCGTTAAAAAATGGTTCCAAGTACATCATAACTAGAACTCTATCCTAATGAAAAAGCAGTTATCTTTCAATTAATTTTACGCGTTCGTTTAATTGGTATGAAACAAGAGTAAGTAATCAAACTAAATTCTGAGCTTGATGATCAAATAATGAGCATGGGTTTTGAGCGCGATACCATAAAACCCGGTTTTATTACGAATATTGCGAGTTTTACGAACTTTTACGAGTTTATTTGAAGAGGCCTCCCTCCGCCTTTAGGAGGCGCGCGCGCTGCGCTTAAGTGATTAAAATTGCGACTGGAACGCTAACACAAAGAGCTGGATGAATTTAAATGGATGTTGAGACAAAAGAAATGCATAGAGACGTGTCTGCTCCTGCTATGGCTATGACACTGATTTTAGGTGTAAGGATGTACTGTGACGCCAAGCGCTCAAATTAAAAGTGAACTTTAAAGTTAAGTTTTTATTTTTTAGTATTTTTTGGGTTATACCTCAAAAGGAAAAACAGAACCCTTTTAGTATTACTTTGTTTCCTTTACTTTGTGTATTTTGCACAAAAAGGGCCGGCTCGATCGCAGTGATACCACGACCTTACAGAAAACCGGTGTGAAACAGCGCTTGCGCTAGGTTTTACCGAGTGAGTGAGGATACCGGATACCCATAACCTAACCCCTCCCCCATCCCCCAAAGGCCAGCAATGCACCTGTGACGCCTCTGGTGTTCCGGAGTCCATGGGTGGCGGTATAAAAAGACCCTTTTCTTAAGAACGCGTGGAGATATCAAACTGAAACACATATATAAAACAAAAAATTTATATCAAGTACTTAACTCTACTGTCTCTGAGAGCTGTGAAAAAATCAAACTTCCAAGCCAACGTAATGAAAAGATACAGTTGTTTATACTGCAAATTTTCGACAATCGCAAGGGAATCAAAACCTACAGGGCACTTCCTGTGAACGTAGAATCTTAAAATTTGGTACAAAGCAACGTCTTATAATACAGATATAGGAAACATTGCGAAAACCATAAATTTTTAGTTATTTTGTCATATAGTCATAATTAAACTTTCGGATACACATTACCAGTAAACAGCGAAAGACTTAGGACGGTCTTATATCCAAAATCACCAAGGTTGAAAATATTTTATTTACGCAAGCGAAGAAATTAAAAAGTATTGACTAATTCATGCTAATTCGTAAAAACCCTTGATGAACCAATCCATCAGTATACTGCATCACACATAACCTTTATGACGTCACACACCAGCATACTGAATGGGGAACACATCGCAACCTTTGAAACGCTCCTCGCATCAGCCCCCATGCACTTTACACGCCATTTTGTTAGGCGTACATGTTTCTAGAACATCGGTGCACTTTGCAAATATTGGACAATTCTACTGATATTTGCTGTACAAGGCGTGAATAAAATGGTTGTGTTTAGAAGAAGCCCTCTTCAAACGGAGGTAATGCTGTATTTCTTTGAGAGTTTAAACTTACGGCATTAAATCGATATAATCTTAATACATATATAAAAATGTTAAATTAAACTCAAAAAGTTCTCAACAAATAAGGTGCGACATGTAAAGTAAGTGATATATTTTTTTTTTATGGAATAAGGGGCAGACATATCGCCTGATGGTAAGTGATTACCGCCGCCCATGGACACCCCCGCAACATGAGAGGCGTCACAAGTGCATTGCCGGTTTTTGGGGGATGGGTAGGGGAATAGGAAAGGGATTTAGGATTTGTGCCTCCAGTATTCTCATTCATTCGGTGAAACACAGCGCAAGCGCTGTTTCACACCAGTTTTATATATAAATACCGCCGGTTTTATATATATATATATATATATACATATATATAAAATAAAGGTTTTGATATTGTATAAGGGTTTAAAAAAAAATTTAAAATATTTGAACATAATAGCATTCGTTATTGTATGGATTGGCTTAGATATATTTTAATTTATAAAATGCTAATGAATGTAAGATAACTATAAATATTTAAATAGCCATTTTTTAAATAAAAAAAGAAGAGTTCCTCAGAAGAGCCATGTTTCACAGAAAACCTGTGGTGATTAATTTTTCCGTACCTCTTCACCGAAACTCAACTTCCTCCTTATTATGGGGAATAGAGACTTAGCATCAAGTGCCTGACACATCAGTAGTGATAATCACTTACAAATCAGCGACAAAAGTGCATTAGGCATGTTCGCAAATCTGTACCATCAAAAATAAAGAAAAAGATAGTTATCCTATACGTACATATATGCATGTACCTATAACAGAGACAAATCGACAGTGAAAAACACAAATATGTTCCACTAATACATCACAGGGACAGATGACGTCACAAGTCGAGTGGCGGAAGCTGCGAGTCCCGTCTCTATGCCCGTGAAAGAAAACTGACTAATGATTTGCACACCACTCGAGACGAGAGTGCACGCTCCCTCAATATGTCAAATGTGTTTTGTTTTTCAAATGAGATGTGGGACCTCTTACGTTGTTAGAGGGACGGGGAGGACGGGAGATTGATAGAAGTTACAGATCGTTTAAGTTTCATAATTCTTGATGTTTTGATTTTGTATTCTTTTTGTTGGACAGTATAAATTGACATTTTATAGACTATAGTTTAATTGTTTTTAACCTGGCAATATGCTTAAAACTTCGCAAACAAAGGAAGAGAAAATTATTGTCCAAGTATCTGTTTAAATATCATAATAAATAACTAAATGCATACCCTAAAATAAATACACTATATCTACGTTACACAGGTAGATGTAGGATATTTATATGTTTTTATCATATTAATATTCTTATACGTTCAGTATATTTGTTAAGAATAAATGTGGTTTTAAAAAATCCATGGAAATGTGTGACTTGTAAAGCGTAGTTCTAAAAGAGCTACTAAAATGACTTAATTTGAGATACCTTTCCTTCAAAAGAATTACGTTCACACATTTTTTTCAAATTCTATTCCCGGGAACTAACAAAAGACTAGCAAACAATATATAACGGAAAACTCAATCGAACAAGACATGGGCGATGCAATCTATTAAATTATAGCTCACCTTCTTCACTAGGACCTTTCTTACGAGCGTCGAGGATGGTTCCGTACCCACATTTTGATATATTTCACGCCGACCGCAATCCCATTTGGTAAGGAACCCTAATTCTTGTTCGACAATAGACGAAATGTTTACCTTTAAACCTTGTTGTGTAGCGAGAGATGTAGGTATGAAAATATAGCGAGATGTGTTATGTACTTAGCGTGTAGCTGACCCAAAGTTTATTTTAATAAATAATAGACAATAGTATCTATTTCTCGATTTGCTATGTATTTATTGCAAGTCGACAAATAGATACTTTGATTTGATTTCAATCTATTACAGTCCATAGGTTCATGAAATTTAAAATATTGGAAAGCAAAGCTTCACTATATAAGATTAATTTTCTAACAAAATAAAATTGAGACTCGTACAGACAGAGAAACAACGACATTTTTGTAGAAATAATGTAATGAGCAGTTAATTTATCACCATCAATAACCCATAATGTCCCATTGCTAAGTTCGAGACTCCTCCCGCGGAGATGGTTAAGGCCACAAAGGCAAAGTTTATAATAATTAGTGTTATCTAAATTGTAATGACAAAAATAATGTTTCGCAATCAACCTGGCATAACTGATTATGTTTGATTTTACTTTTTTTTAATGCAATCGCGGGCAAACGGGCAGTCGTGTCGCCTGATGGTAAGCGATTACCGCCGCCCATAGACAACTGCAACATCAGAGGCGTCACAAGTGCGTATCCGGCCTTTGATGGGGATGGGGAAGAGAGAGGGGATGGGAAGAGGGGCTGGGGTATGGGCCTCCGGTATCCGCTAAGAGCTGTTTCACGCCGGTTTTCTGTGAGGCCGTGGTATTACTCCGGTCGAGCCGGCCCATTCATGCCGAAGCGTGGCTTTCCCACTTTATATATAAATCCAAGTGTATATTTAAGGTGTTATACGATTCATCAAAAGTACCAGCAAACACAGTGCTTTACAAGTTGGGCTTGTTTGTTTCATTTTCTTCTATAGCATATCTTTGTCTGTGGCACAAACTAATACCGAGTAATTTCTGTGTGAGTGACGGACAGGGCACAAATAACATTTGTCGTGGATCCCGTTTAATGAAATGCTCTATTGTTGTCACAGAGGTGTATACTAGCTATAGATGCATACTTTGTCAGTCATTCGACGCAACTTAATAGCTTTTAACACGCTTCTAAAGATTATGTTTGCTTGAGTGTAAGAATTAGCGGTTGCCAGGAAGTAAAAATTCGACAGTAACAAGGATAAATTAGTGAAATTTCGGATTGGCTAAACTAAAGTTGGACTCAGTACCTTACGGTGGTTTAGAAGCACATATGTCCTAAGGTTTTTGTCTGCCGCTTTAAATCACTACATTTTTGAATATATATTAATTTTTCTTCTTTATGTACGTATTTATGCATCTATAAATTACTAAAATACTTAGTAGATTTGAGATTGTGAATTACAAATTTCAACGTTGTTACAAAATGTTTTAGATCCTTTAAGATTTCGTTGATATACCTGCATTACTCACGAAAACTAACGGATGACATATAAAATATGACCACACTTCTCTATTAAATACACAATAAGGAAAACCTATCTGTGGTTTATAGTAAAACAAACCTAATGCTAATCTATCTACAGTCTATTGTAAAACAAACCAACAGCTAAATATATCAAAGTCCGTGTAGGCCAGCTAGATAACATTCAAGTATCATTGCTCCGAACATTTCTTGTGGACTGAACAAACTCTTTGCGCTCCTCAGTCACGTAGGCAAACACGGCGGGCTTTCAACCGTTTGTTTTGGAGCGAAGGAGCCGTGCCTACTGCGATGCGGGCAAGCAGCCGATCTCTGCTATATTCGAACATGCCTTGTTCGGTAAACAACGCTACAAATATACTAGTAAAGATACGGGAGTGATGACAGTGTACATGTGTTTCTGGAGAATGCCCAGACACGTCGCGTGTTAATTTTTTGTGCTGTGTAAAAAGCAAGAAAGTAGTAGAAAGTACAAAACAAGCTACATTTTTCATCTTTTAATTGTCACAAGAATTTAACCGTAGTGTATAATTTAACTAGTAAGACTAAATGTGGTAATAGCCCAGGGAAACCTAACCTAACTTTGGTTTGGTTATTCCGGGCATTTCCACTCATCTCTTGATTGGGCCAATTCCAAAACCAATTCAGTTAAAAACATATTAAAATTGGTTCAAAGAAACCTTATTAAAATAAGTAAAAAAACAGTCGCGTACAAAGTTATCGACTTTTAGAAGTCGATACTCGACGGTTTTTCCTTGTTTAAGTTCCATTACATCCCACTTCGCTGTATATTCGGCTATTTCGACGTTTGACGTGTATCGAAGCTGATTGATGGTCTGGACATACAATAGATATTAATTAGTGATATAAAGCATTCCTATGTCATTGTACTAATTTACTAACGTCAGTATATGCATGTAGCAGTGTATTTATGTATAAACTTGAAACAGAGATAATGGTTGGTTGAACTAATTTATGAAAATGATCGTTGTAACTTTCTTCAATATTTCAAGTTCTAAAACCTCTGGAACCTCGTAACTTTAAACGGGCGAAAAATAGCAAAATACTCTTGTAATAGTGTAATGGTTCTACCTCTCTTGAAAGATATCTCAAACATGATTATTTTGAGCTTTCTGAGAACCGTGTATAAAATTACAAATTGTTAATCGATTGTACTTGGTATAACCGCAAGTTGCAGAAAGCCACCGATTACACACCACACAGCAGAAGCGGTTATGAAGTCTTGTCAGATCAATACATAGCTTTAGTTAGTCAGTTCGAAGTCAAAGCAACTTGGAACTTTGACTGCCTCGGGGGTATTTGGTAGTGTAAACGACTGCTGTTCTGGTTTCGGGTTCGAGTCCCGGGTCGGACTAAATATTTGCATGGTCTTCAAATATTTGTTTGGGTGGAGTTTGGGTTCTTTCTATGTATAATATGCATGTATTTACAAAAAAAGTATACATGTATTTATATTAGTTATCTACTACTTAAAGTACAAGCTCTGCTTAGCTTGGGACTGGATGGCGTTGTTGTCTTAGATGTCCGAAATATTTCTTCATTTAATTTAATTATAATAATATGTAGGATGTATTACTCAACGTACTCAAAACTTAGTTGATGGATGGCATGGATAAACATATATTGATACATATCATATTAAGAAACACGGATATAAAAGATAAGATATTAACTGCACAATGGGATAGTAGTTCAAGCGTTATGTGGGAGAGCCACGCTTCGGCATGAATGGGCCGGCTCGACCGGAGTGATACCACGGTCTCACAGAAAACCGGTGTGAAACAGCGCTTGCCCTTTGTTTTACCGAGTGAGTGAGGATACCGGATACCGAACCCGTCTCCCCATCCCCTAAAGGCCGGCAACGCACTTGTGACGCCTCTGCTGTTGCAGATGTCCATGGGCGGCGGTAATCGTTTATCATTAGGCGATACGTCTGTTCTTTTGCCCGAGATTCCATAAAAAAGACAAGCGCTCGCCATTCCGTTATCTACTGCACTGGGTGTTGTGAGTTCAGATCTCACAAAGGACAACACTATATGATCTACAAATTGTTGTTTTGAGTTTGAAATAGCACACGACTGGAATTCGAATTGTATTCTCTTAAGTAGAAGGTTTCAACGCTCCACCAAGTAATTTAAATACTCAGAGACTCAGTTAAACAGAAGGCATCAAATACTTTCACTGAATTCCACCTAACTGATCACAATTAACTACAACATTGAGATACAGCCCACTGAACAGCCCGTTGAACATGTTAGGTCCAGCAAATGTTTGTTCGATATAATTGCATGGTCAGAGAGCTTTGGGTCTGGCGAAGACGTTGGATCTCAAAGTGATTACTTGTTACCATTGGATGGTCCAGCATTCCTTAATACCAATTTGTAAATCCAGGAGACTGCGAGTACATGTGGATTTTTAGGGTTTTAGTGGTAGCGAAGCAGTAGAAATAGCGATTTAAGGGTTATTTTCAAATTCACATTAGTTTAAATTTTCTTGTTGTATACTATTTGTCTTTTGTTGCTTTTAGATGTGTGTATTATGAAATATTAAATAAAGTAATATTTACAATTAACCTTTTTTAAGCCTTGTCAGATTTCGTCTGTGTATACTTTTCAATTTGCAATTTTTTTTTGTACTTAATAACCGAATCTCAAATTATCTCTGTGTGCATCAGTGAAAGCTTGTTAAGTGGAAAACAGAAACAAAGGCTGTCAGGCAACTTAAAAGTGTAAATCAAATTTAATACAAGTCCGCTCCGCTTTCCTTGAACACTGGCACCCTACAACTTCTCTATAAATTGAAATAGCGAGTCAAAGCAATTCCTAAGGCATGTTGTGTTAACTTGATCAGTCAGATAGTTAGCATGCGGTCGTTCTCTTCACTTTGAAACCTGTATTTACTACTTTACTTTGATAAAATCACTGTTATTATTAGGTAGCCTGAAAAGATACGGATCTCAACATTTAATAATAAAACTAGTAAATATAGTCGTAATTTTTGCATTTGAATTATGCATCGTATAAGTGTTTAAAGCTCAAGGAAACATGTAGAAAAATAAGAAAAAAATATCTTGTGTCATAATTTGATTGGATTTTTTTTACACTTNTTACACCACCCACGTGCGTCTTGCTAATACATATAGTGATACCAATGTATTCGATGTGTACCTGTCTTGCTGGTCTAAATTGCTCAGTGAAAAATGACTAAAGAATTGCTAAGATTCCCTTTCTTTTGAAATGACTTAACAAAACCTCTTATCTATATTTTAAAGGTAGTAAAACCACGGTAATATCAGCTCGACGGGGGCGGTACTACCCTCGCACGCACAATGGGATGACAGCATATGTGCTAGACCACCACTCTTGGAATCTGATTATGCTTCCATCCTGATGAGTAAATGCAGAGTAAGTAAAGTCACTTTGGCAGGTCCATACATAAATAAAAACTACTTATCTATTAACCTTCTATACATTCTTACAAAAGAACCTTAATAAAATCGACAGTTTGTGCTAATATCAGGGTTTTAAACACAAAATTAACATACAAACTAAAGGAGGAATCAATAACCTGAAAACGAAATACCGTTTCTAATAACATAGAAGAACATTTCAAAAATTCTCAAAGTTCTTTAATTAATACTTTGTAATGGTATAATTCAGGTATAAAGTGTTAATTGGTCGTAATAGCTCCCTTATAGCCGTTTAGATATTCAAAGCGATTCTTCAATTTATTTATTTAGTTGGTGTTGGTTAATTACACATTTTGTGTAATAGGTGTGATATTGTGTGTGAATCCCTGTCTAATATCAATTGTGTTACCATGGCAAATAAAAAAAAGGTCTTCGATAAACAAGTGATTAATTCAAGAAGGTATTTTTTTAAAACAAGTTTTAATTACATTTAATAAAAAATAAAATACTTTAAGCCCTTTCATTTGATACTCATATTGTGTGTTGTTCAGAAAAGCCGCCATTTTGTTACGGCGACCATTTCGAATTAATAATAATAAGACAATTAAAATTTTAGTTCTATTAGAAATAGAGAAGTGGATCAAATTTAACTTGCAAGATTTGATTACAGACAAACATCGGGACAGGTGAAATGAAATAAAAGCTTGTAATAATATTAAAATTGGGTTTGAAATTTATATCGAATAGAATAATCGTATTATTGTGCAGGTAGGTTTAGTTGATAGTGTAATACACAGATGAAAAATGCTTTTCTAGTATAATTTACTACATTGTCTGTATGGTGAGTTATTAAGAATACAGTGTCAGTCTCTTCTCTTAAGGTTCTTCTTATAGACACCAGCTAAGATCTCTCGGAAACTTTTCCAGTTCTAATGCCTGTTCAAGTAGTGATCTGCACCGCCTGCAACTACAGGCGGGTCACTGGGTTGGGTCCAGATGGACCCGTTGGAAATTCGGTTCAGGGGGAGGACGTAACTAGGTCGGGTCGTCTTTGTGGGTAGGCCCCACAAGGTGACTGACCTGCCAGTGACGCCCACGCCCGGGACTTATTCAGTGTTATAGGTCCAGTGTCAGCACCCCTATTCATCCTGTCGGTTTCGTAAGAGGCGACTAAGGGACCAAACTATGTTGGCAAACATCATTATAAAGAGAAGAAAAACTTGGAAGCGTGTAAAATACCTATAGATACGGAGCCCTTGGTGCATGAGTCCGACTTTTTTTACGAACGTCAGTAAAGAGTCCGACTGTAAACTGTCAGGTTTTGTATATATTTTTTCATCCTACAAAAGATAGGCAGAAATACTTTTTCATCGATTCAATTTAGTATTAAGCCCGCTGTCAATCACTGTATTTGCATTTGAATAACATTTCAAATTGAAATCTCGGAATTGGTGTGTCATATATTGAATAGTTCAGCCTGTTCAGGAACCTATTCAATAGGGTTAAATCTTTGGATAACGTTAGGATTTATAGGCACTGATAATCAGTTAGAAATAATGAATGTTTGCGTGATGATTTGGTTGTATGTAGGATTCGAGTTCAAATCCAATATATCAATATTAAAATATATAAAATAGTTTAAAATTAATCTCCAATCATTGAAAATCGTTTATTTTTTTCTGTGGTAAGTACTTCTCTACAAGAAATCTAGTAATCGACTTATAACGGCTGAATTTCAGGTGTTCATGGGCATCATTAGGTCAAATTTATTTCATTATTTACATTTATCATTTAACTAGCTAACCGACTTCGATTTCAAAATAATTTTTTTTTCCAGTTTTTGTAAAATTTTCTAAAATATAATGTTCGACTATTATTGATCACAGTATGATGTTATATAGCTTATATCCTCTAATGATAAATAGGCAATCCCACACTAACATTATTTTCTACTATATTCAGTAGTAATTATAACTGGCAACACAAAAGGAAATGTTGTCAGCACATACAAGTGCATAATAAATATACGCACAAAACAATTTCAGCGCTACCAACATTACCAAAATAATAAGCATGACTTAACATTAAATTTTAAGCAGTGTGTACACTGCGCTTACCGTGGCCTTTGCGCAGATCCATTAAGCTGCGGTCCAATGATATATGGCCTGAAACTGTCACAATTGAATTATCTTCGCGTGTAAATTGTGCTGGGCCTATGTATTTAGTAAACGTTTTCGAAACGATGTTAGTAAGTTTTCAAATAATATTAGTGCGATTTTCAATAAGTTTTGTAGAAGTGTTCTTACATTATGTATTTATGTAGAGAAATTTCTTGCCTGTAATATTTTACCAATGTTATTTGTTACATCATAGTTATATATACCACACACACACATATATATACACAATAGTTACTTTGTATAACATTTGACATTTTACCAATTGTTTAACGACATAGTCCAGACTAGGTCGTCAAACAAGCAAGACTAACTGGTCCTACTAAATAATGGTTTAAATTCCTTTAACTAATAAGTAATCGAAATTGGTAGCAAGACAAAGGCTTATACTTATGGCGTTGCCTGAAAAAAAAAAGAATCAGTAAAAGTTATTAAAATAATCAAACATATTCTAAGCCCAGAATTTCAAACAAAAATCGTTTTAAGAGAAATCAGTTTCGTTTTCCAGCAATATTTCTTACCACAAAACCTTACAACTTAGAAACAAAATCTCCTTTATCTATTCAGCTGCACAACTTTGTTAGAAAATTCCACCACTTTTCTTTATACGTCTCGACATCTTTTGAAACTAAAATCCCTTTCATCTACGGACGGTACCGTGATGGTTCATAGCGACGTAAAATTTACGACTTGTACGAATAAGACGTTTGTTGTTGGTATGAATGAATGGACCGGAAACTGCTCTTTTTATATTGCCTTCTGATTGGTAGCACTGATCCTGGTTACATCCGGGATAGCTGTTTAACTGAAAAGACTATTCAGATAATGTACGCATGGTTTAAGATAAATAGAATAATACAAAGTTATACTAAGATATGTGATTTTTTTTATACTTCTTTTTCATTATACACTTACTATGTCACTTTATATATCTGTTTGCTTATCTTAGGAATGATGGCAAGAATCAATTGGAAATTAAAGAAAGTTTTTTAATGTTCAATTTGTTTCGTAATGTTTGCTGTCTAATATTTAATGTTTTTGTCAAAATTCTGAGGAAAAGTATTCATTTTGTGAACACAGCTGCAGGGTGTGATGATAACTTAATTGAAGTACAACTTACTGACGAGTTCCCCAAGGATCCGAACATCGAAAGTACTTTTCTGACAAAAGAAATAAAAAACGGTTGAGTATTTGGCGGTTTTCGGATAAACTGTCACAAATATCTGCCATCTTCTTTGTGGTAAAGAAAGCGCGATATAACTTATCTAACTACACATATTTACGATTGCTTTACTAAGTAAATTGTATTATCTATACTAATATATAGAGCTAAAGATTGTTTCTCTGCTTAAACGCGCTAATCTTAGGAACTACAGATCCGATGTAAAAAATTCTTTCAGTGTTGGATAGTTGATTTGTCGAGGAAGGCTATAGCTCATCTATATATCATCATACTAAAACCATTAGAAGTGGAGGACCAATGAAGAATGTTACAAAAACGGAGGAAAATTATTACGCTACGGGCAACAGACGTAAACGAGGTTACGTGGGTAAGCTAGTACTAAATTAAATAACACAATACACAAAAATAACAAAAGTAAACATAATTAACATATTTATTCAAGATCACTTGCCACGCTGATTTACCCAACATTGTGGCGCTATAAACGTAGGCTTTATATCGTAGCTATAAACAGTATATTATAGTTGACACGTCCGTGATATGGATCTGACACGATACCGGCATATATCACTTAATATTTCGTTTTAACTTGAAATAATTGGAACAGGTACGATAAATTTTACGAAGAGACGGGACTAGGTATGATAGAGTAACTGCATTATACCACGTCATGAAATAATATAACCTACTTATGCAAAACACATAGAGTTGTTCTATTGGTAATCGATAATTTCTCAGGAGTCAGGAGGTGGTTAACAGTAGTATCTATTTCAATCTGTTCCCAGGAATATAGTTCTTTGAGCTACTACGCCTGATGCTATGACGGCGTTTTGCTTAGTGCCTTCTATAGTAGTAAGCTATCACAAAAATGAACTTAATATTTTATTGGCTCAGCAATATAGACTTGACTCATTGAGCGAAGCAGACTCCTTATTTTGATGCAACTGTTTTCCTTGAGATCTAACTTGTTTTTTTTTTAATTAAAATTAGAATTTAAGTAAGTATTTAGGATTTCCCATCACTAGTTTACTTACAACCTATTCTTCTACAAAATCATATTAAAATTAATAACACTATTATTTATTTAGAACTGATAACCATGTTTGTGTAATCGTGAGATTGTCAATTGTATTTGGTTTCCCCAGAATTATGCCAAGATTACTTTAAATATTATCTTTAATTATTCTATACAGGTGATGTCTGAAGATTTCTTGAGGAACATGGTAGCAGAATGTTTCATTTTGGTCCTTCCCCGGATAGCCATTATAAAGAAGTAGAGGTGAAAAGTTGAACGCCTCCGGAGTCGAGTTCGACAATGGACCAACTTTCTTACAGCGTTATTCAATATTAGGGTTGGCACACGATTTCCTTCACGATTTATTTTTTTCGATTTTTTTCTTTGCTTAAATAAATAATAGCGGCGTGAAAAGTTACTTAAGGGTTTGGTTTTAACAGACAATAGGGAAACCATTATAAGAAAGTATTATTTTCAATTGTTTACAATTTTATTGTTGTATCACAAAGAAATTGTAAGACACAAAGATGACTTTTGTTTCTTTCAGAATTTAGGTGTCACTAATCAAATAAGGACAAATTTCACAAATAGAAATTTCGACTTCAAGAACTGGACCAAGTTGAAATGTGACCACATGGAAAGCATCAGCATCAAAATCGGTTCATACAGTCGAAAATTATAAGGTAACAAACATAAAAAAAGATACAGTCGAATTGATGACCTCCTCCTTTTTTGAAGTCGGTTACAAAAAAGTCTTATAAAAGGCACTGCGGGCAAAATTAGATATGTTTCATAAGATATTACAAGTTTGAAAAAAGGTTTATTTTTAATATATTATTTGTGTTTCAATTCAAAAGAAATATTTTTTAATATTTCTTTTATTTTGGCAACCCTACAACCGAATATGGAAATTGCGTCTGCATTATCCAAACTGTACAATGCGAGCAAAATACTCCCAGATGTAAAGGGAACGGCCTGTAGCATACTGGCTTGGCACGCAAGTGCGCTCGTTTTTAATATGAGATCATTATTCGAGCAACAAAATTCCTGGCTGACAAACCAGGTACATAATATTGTTTTCTAAAAACTTCATAGTTCAAAGATTTATACGTATGGTTAAAATTCTATAGACATTTTAACTATCTAACAATGATGGTAGACCATTAGTTATTGTATGCTCATGTCAGACTTCTTCACCTATCAATTTTTAACTCCTTCATCATCATCATCATCAACGACATAGGTCCCTTATTAGAAAAGAGCCCTTAACTACACAACTACTAACTCAACAAACAAAATCATACCATCACTACTAAATACAAATAGTTCTTATCGTTTGTATCCAAAATAAAGTGATGTGTGGAATCACTAGAGGCCCAAATTATCCCTCCTCTCCCCTCCTGGACAGTGATGATCCATTTTTATTAATAGGGGGCAAAAGAGCTGACGTATCGCCTGATGGTAAGTCATTACCGCCGGCCATGGAGACCCGCAACACCAGAGGCGTCACAAGTGCGTTGCCGGCTTGGGGGATGGAGAGTGAAATGGGGGGGGTGTATCCTCACTCACTCGGTGAAACAAAGCGCAAGCGCTGATTCACACCGGTTTTCTGTGAGGCCGTAATATCACTCAAGTCGAGCCGGCCCAACATTTATTTAATATAAACTAAAAAATGTACGACAAAATCAAAAGTTAAAATGTATTTGTTATGATTAATTTAGATTGTTGGTTACAAATAAAAACTAATGAATGCGTGTAAAAAACCAACAAAACAGGAACTTTGTTACCATAAATTCTGTTGAAATGTCAACTTTTTATTATTGACGCTTTTCACGAGCATTCTCAGTCAAAAACATGGCTTCTTAGCGACCGACGGCCAAAAACCTGGTTTTCATAACTTAACTTTTATTGGACATTTTCGGCTTAGAAGTTTTATTGCGCCAATTAATTTTATAAGTTCACTTTTTCTGGTTCAGATATTGGCTCGAGTAGTTGCTACCTTAAATACTCCCTAGTTTTAAAAAACAAGCTCTTTATGTAAAATTTTGTTGAGATTATTACTTATATACATATTAAGTTATATACTTTATATACCTTATTTTAATAATAACCGATTTTTTTCCAAGAAATTCGTAAGTATATGATAAGGACAATAACGATTCCATACCTCTATAACGAACTCTAATAAAAATGATCAAAAACAGCTTGAACAATGATCGACAACAAAGTCTATATAGTATAGAGGTCATGACCGATTCCCACTCCACGCGTGGTCATAAACGGAACTCTTCAATCGCCTGACACATAAAACTGAAGACCGGTGGGGATTAAACGCTCGTAAAACTTGTATCGATTGTCAACATTGGTTGGTCGAGAACGTTTACTGTACAATGGGAAGTGGATGCAATTAGTGTTCTTTCAATCTTAAATTTTATTATAAAATATTAACAACCCTTATTAATGTCACAAAAGTACCATTGTCTGTAATGCTTTTACGGTTAAACTAATGGGCAAACGAGCTGACGTATCGCCTGATGGTAAGCGATTAACACTGCCCATGGTCACCCGCAACACCAGAGGTCTTTTTTAAGGAATACATCCTTTTCTTCGTCGTATTGGTCTGGAAATACCGCAGCCGACAGTCATTCCACAGTTTTGTTGTGTGTGCCACAATTTTAAAGACGGTTTGATTTTTGAGGCTACTTTAAACCGCGATGCTTAAATATAGGCCGCCTGAGCCGCGGACAAAAGCCAATTAAACGTTTGACACATTTAAAAACAGCCTTTTACTGACGTTTGTTTCGTTATTTTTCATTATTGAGTTAAGGCATCAAGCAATGGCACTAAAAAGTCGTATTTTGCACAATTTGAAATTTTAATGGGTCTTCTTGTCCCTTTCCTCTGCCAAGTAACTATACTTTTAGTCAAGACTATAAGATAATATTATTTTGAATACACATGGAGATAATCTCTAGTTACATGTAAACAATGATTTCACGAATACAAAATTGAGCCCATGAAATGACTTAACACTTAATTGAAGCTCTCAAAACCAAAATGTATTTGTAGTGGTNAATAATAATCGATTTTTTTCCAAGAAATTCGTATGTATAAGATAAGGACAATAACGGGTCCATATCTCTATAAAGAACTCCAATAAAAATGATCAAAAACAGCTTGAACAATGATCGACAACAAAGTCTATATAGTGAAGAGGTCATGACCGATTCCCACTCTACGCGTGGTCATAAACGGAACTCTTCAATCGCCTGACACATAAAACTGAAGACCGGTGGGGATTAAACGCTCGTAAAACTTGTATCGATTGTCAACGAACATTGGTTGGTCGAGAACGTTTACTGTACAATAGGAAGTGGATGCAATTAGTGTTCTTCAGAATTATATGGCATCTGTTCTTTAATCTCAAATTTTATTATAAAATATTAACAACCCTTATTAATGTCACAAAAGTACCATTGTCTGTAATGCTTTCACGGTTAAACTAATGGGCAAACGAGCTGACGTATCGCCTGATGGTAAGCGATTAACACTGCCCATGGACACCCGCAACACCAGAGGTCTTTTTTAAGGAGTACACCCTTTTCTTGAAGGTCACAGTTTTGTTGTGTGTGCCAGAATTTTAAAGGTTTGATTTTTAAGGAAGGTAAAGGCTACTTTATACCGCGATGCTTACATATCGGCCGCCGGAGCCGCGGACAAAAGCCAATTAAACGTTTGACACATAGAAAAAAAGCCTTTCGCTGACGTTTGTTTCGTTTATTCTTCATTATTGAGTAGGCAAGGCATCAAAGCAATGGCACTAAAAATCGTATTTTGCACAATTTGAAATTTTAATGGGTCTTCTTGTCCCTTTCCTCTGCCAAGTAACTATACTTTTAGTCAAGTCTATAAGATAATATTATTTTGAATACACATGGAGATAATCTCTAGTTACATGTAAACAATGATTTCACGAATACAAAATTGAGCCCATGAAATGACTTAACACTTAATTGAAACACTATGCTCTCAAAACCTAAATGTATTTGTAGTGGGAAAACCCATCCCTTACCGTCTTCCAGTATACGAAGGCAATCAAAACAAAAACAGTGTACCCATAACAGTTGAGATCTCATTCTGATGCAAATCGCACAGGATTTGGTTAAGTATTCACTTAAAGGGTTAGCTACTAGATTAGGGCGTTCGTGGCTATTGAACGGTTAGTGTTATATTAACTAAAATAATCGCATGGTAACTAAAACAATTCTCATCCACATTAATTGTTTTTTTATGGACACGTTTTAAGCACTGCTTAAGATGTTTTGTTTCTGGCAAAAAACCCTAGATGGTACTATTTCTGCAGCTCTGGTTTTAAGTGTCAGATGATATATCTTGATTAGAGAAATGTAATGGCTGTTTTCACTTTTAATGATGAATATATTTTTTACAGGTTGGCAAGTTTAGTAGGCTAAATGTTTTGGTACCTAATATTTTATTAACGATATTTAACGTTAAACAATGATTCTGGGCTATTTTCAATTCTAAGACCGTAAGTTTTAAGTTGCAAATAAAATAGAACCTGCTCAAAAAGAGAGAAGACACCAGGAAGACACCAGGTCGACCGCTAAGTGGATAAATAATATGAGGGCCTGGATTGGATATCATGAATTAAAAATGCCCGCTCTTGATCGCAAGGGATTCCGTCTGCCTCCTAACTTCATTTGAAGATGGCAAACCATGATGATGAAATTGCTTAGCGTTCAATGACCTTTATGAATAAGTGTGTCAATGTTAAAATAATAATAATAATAATAATGAAAATCTGTAAGCCGTACTTTTGAGCTAGTTGAAAGTACGTCCATAAATCTATGTCGTATGGAATAAGAATATTTAATTACATATCGGCGAATGAGATGGCAGTACGTTTCTAAGAGAAAGGATGGGTTTACGAAAAATATATTTGTACGCCATAAAAAAGTGTAGGTGTAATCGTACCCTATGAAAAAATCCGTAACATTCAATTCACTTTTAGCTTCTGCCATCACGCCTAATGTAGATTTTAATATAAAACAATATTAGAAGCAAACGACACAGATGCATCGCAGGTAATGGCGTGGAAAGCTGATATCTTCTGCTATATATAAGGGTGTAGCTGTCTCACTCTAATGTATTAGAGGGAGTAGTCCGGGTAATTAGTTAAGTTGCAAGTTCTCAGGGGAAAGTTTCGAATCGATATCATTAAAGTTTGATGTGTTCGTGGCGGGCGGTGAATTGGCGATGAAAAGTTTCTACGAGTTTTGATAAATGAAGGTGCTATTTTCATTAGTTTCTTCTACCTATTACAAATGTTGGATATCTGCGTCAATTGTTTTCATGCAGCTACCCTAAATTCATAAAAAGAAAACTATGTTTACTATCTGATCTGGAAGGCAAGCTAGTATTAAAAACTGATTACACGAAAGAACAACCCAGTAACCCCACTTTCTTACTAGCCAAATTTATAACAAAGCAATTTTGAAAGCGGCGGGCCCTCGTATGTCGGTTATCGTTATTAAGAGTAGCCCAAGACTCTCTTAAAGAATTTAATTATCTACACGTTTTGGTTCTTCCTTCTTGTACCAAGCGATCCATCAAAACACGGAACTCACTACCACCACACGTGTTTCCCTCTTATTATGATGCCGGGTCCTTTAAGCGGGGTGTGAAAAAGCATATCACTAGGGCGCCATAGTATAATGCTTTGTCTACTTATTTACTCATGTTTTCCATCAGGCAGAGTAGAATCAATTCGGTAGAAAGATAAAAAAAAAACCATTGAAATCGGTGCATCGGTTAACCGTGAAAGCGTAACAATACATAGTCAATTTCTAATTCATAATAAGTGTATGAAAATTTAAATAAAGACAACTTGTCCTGATCGATATTCGAGCAGTATTTCAATTACTTTTTACGAAGCCATTAAAGCCTAGAATGCCCGCGACTTCGCTTGCGCAGAAGTTCCCCTATTTTACCCCCTTAGGGGTGGAATTTGGAAAATTTCTTTCTTAGTGCTCACTTATTTTTATATTTTTATTGTTATATAAAGAACCTACATGCGAAATTCTCTGGGGTATCTTAGTCACCTTCCTCTTTTATACTAGACAGATAGACATAAAAAAACTTTAGTACCGTCTTTAGTCTCACAAAAACTAAAACAGGAATAATTTTTCATGTCACAAATTAAAGTTCAATGTTTCAAATTAAAGTTCTTTATAAGAAACCAGCATTATAGAAAAATAAATGTTAAAAACTAGGAACCCCTAGCATAAAACTATTAAGAGGTGATATTTTAAGTTTTTATTTACTCCCCATTTGTGCCTACGACACTTTTAATAACACACAAATAGTGCTTTTTCACTTAACCCGTCAGTGCCAGTACATCACAGTGTTTGCGGACCGGGGGCCTGAAGTACCCAGTGTCTGAACGCCTAGACATCCGCTTCACAAACAACACTCCACTTGAATCGAACCGAGGGGAGATGTGTGTCTCACTAGCACATGTGACTTTCAATCGCAATAATAAGCTTGTGTTTGTATTAATCTCTTATGTAAACACTATATTTAAAAAAAGTTGATCATAAAGTCGTCTTGTGTAATATGAAATTTGTTCAAACACTATCATAGAGAAAGTTTTAAACATCCTACATCGCGGTAAAAAATAAAAAGCGATGTGGTAATCTCTCTGCAAGAGCCGCGTGGTTAAACATTGCCAGTTATTTGCATACGTGTACTGTCGAGAGCGCGGGTCGTGGTGAACATCGCTCGATACTGACGAGCGACGGAGGGATGTAAGTGCAGTTCTAGCGAGCCGTATAACACTCAACTCGACGCGCCTCAAATGACACGGTATCGTGTTTATTCCACGTCTAAAACTTATCGTTTCTACATCGTTAACGCTGCCGACGAATGAAGCACTAAACGATTCTCTAAAAGCTGTTTAAGGTCCATTATGAGCGAAAATACCGACGCACTTAAGGAGCGCAGGATCCCGCTTCGAAGGGCGGGCTTGAATTTTCCGGAGTACTTTTTCAGATTAAAATTTTGGCATCGGGCAAGCGGTCGGTAATGAAAGCGGTACGGGCCATTAAGCAGGGGCTTGGCCGGCCATTAGTTGTTCACGTTCACAATTACACCAGTTGGTGAGTTACGTTTGTTACGCGTCGAGCGACGTCGGTGGACGGCTCGGGTCGCATCGACCGCGCGCGTCGTCCCCCGCATCGATCGGCGGCGCACGGTTACCACCCTCGGTAATGACCTTCAAAATTGATTCCAATTCTATTCTTCTTTTTTATTATTTCATGCCGGGATTATCTCGAGTTTTAGCTTTTGATTAAAAAGGGCTTGAATTTAAATTTCTACAATTCGGTCATGGTTTCATTCGTAGTCATACCTCAACTTATCCGAATGATTAACCGGCATATGTATCCTGCTACATACCTGCGAACAAATAAAACGCACATTAAACTCTATAAATAGTAATGGTAGAATGAAACGAACCACGACTTCTCAATCCCTCGAAAGACTTATGTTTATTTCAAAAATACGAAATAAAAACTCCAAACGAACACGGAAACACTTGAGCCAATTAATGTCAAGAGAAAAATTATTAATTTATTTATGTTTCACAATATAAATACAAAGCTAGGACAAAGAACGTTAAAACTATCTAAGTATAATACATAGCTCACATACACATTAACCGAAACATAGATTAATAGGAAAATCGAGGTCTACCCTAAACTTATGAGATTTTCTCCCGAAAAAAAGGGTCTACCTTAAAGATTAAAAAATAGACCCTTAATATGGTTGACGTAACAATGCACTTACAATTGCATGCGTGCCACAATTACATCAAATGGTCGAACATAAATTATCTATGGCAAGATTTTAAAAGTAAATTCTTTGGCATTTTTTATGCAATATGGGGCAAACGAGCATACGTATCGCCTAAAGGTAATCGATTGCCGTCGCTCAAAAACACCCGCAACACCAGAGGCGTCACAAGTGTGTTGCCAGTCTTTGGGGATTGGAGAGGGAGAGGGGTTATGGTATGGGCCTCCAGTATCCTCACTCATTCGGTGAAAAAGAGTGCACCTATTGCAATGTATTTGCAAGAAATATTAAACAAAATAACTGAATCGTACCAAAACAAAGCGAGACCAAGATAAGCAGGTAACGGGGTAATTTTAGTAGGTCCCTTATATATAAGCCTAAATAGGATTCATACATACATATTACATTAGGTATATGCGGGCGTAGCCGCAGGCTCGCTATCTACGCCTTCGCGGCCTGATCAGTTTACCATAACTCAATTTCGCAAAAATCAGACTTACACCCTTACTCAGTAAGGGTGCACGAATATCTAACTAAATTCTATTCTAGTTCCGTGAACTGGAAAACAGTGACGGCTCGTTATATACGGTCGTCCTTTAAAATGTTCACTGAAATTGTCCTTACCTAATACTGTCCTGTATGTAAAGTTCATGTTGTAATAAGCCGTCTTTAGATTTCTGAAAAAGGTCAAATATTTTTTTTATTCAATAGTGCGCAAACGAGCAAGCCTATCGCCTGTTGGTAAGCGATTACCACCGCCCATGGAAACCGACAACACTAGAGGCGTCACAAGTTGTTTGCCGGTTTTTGGAAGATGGGGAGGGGTTGGGTATGGTCCTCCGGTAGCCTCACTCACTCGGTGAAACAGAGCGCAGGCGCTGTTTCTCATCGGTTTTCTATGAAGCGATTTTGCCGGGTGACACCACGGCTCTTGTCTAATCCTTTATTTAAAACGTTTAAATATACACTTGGATGTCTACCTAATATAAAGCTACCGGACTACTAGTTGGCTTTTTTTTTACGTGGTGGAATGCTTTTACGCACTTCGCTTCCCCCCCCCCCC